>UELU01106057.1:0-10489 GCA_900490025.1 Megastigmus dorsalis
ATATATGCACTTTATATGTAACTTTACTTACCTTACTAATCCCACGATGGCAGTAAGTAACAGTACTTTCATTCTTTCTTCCTGTCCTTCCTTCCTGTGTAAGGGCTGGTTGGCACCTTATTCGACGCGGGAGTTCTTTTTTTTTACTTGGCCCTTCGGAGGCTTTTTCGAAGTTCGTTAAAACTTTTGCGTTACATCACGAACAGAACCCCACACTTAGCACCAGAAATTTGTTTTTATAATGTTGCGTGTGAAGTGTTCTCGGTTCTGCTCACACTCGGCTGGAGGCCAAGCGAGATGTGTGAAGAAAGGCGAGTAAATGAACGACAATGATCGTTGATAAATGGCTAGGTTTATTGATCGGACTTGTACGTAACCGAGAGAGATGTTTTCGGTATTCGCGGTCGCGTATGATGGTGGACTAAGTTGGATGCTGCTGTGATCGAATGATGAGTGCCGTGGTTGGATGCGGAATCGCAGGTTCGGATCTCTACGTCTTCTTGTCCCTGCTCTCTTTCCCTGCTCTCTTTCCCTACTCTCTATCTTCTCTTCTCCGTATCTATCTGCCTTCTTGTATCTTCGCGCGCCCAGTGCTCTCCTTTTTATATCCTCTATTCTACTTAGTCGTACTCCTCGAAATTAGTTGATCGTGGGATGATGGTGGGAAATCACGCATTAATCGTTGGGTATATGTGTGAGTGTGTATGTGTAAGAACGGATGCGCCGCGCGTGACTATGGTTTCAGTTTTCGGTCTAGACATCCGGGCGAGTCGTAGTTTTAATTGCGACGTTCTTAATAAAATATAACGTTCGTATTTTAACATACGTAACAAGTGCAAAAAAAAAACTTTTTTTTATTTAACATTTTTTGCTAGGAGTGATTCTTTTCAAAAGAACAATGGAAAAACGATTTAAAATGCTTTAAATTGACATTTTTTGGCCTTTAACAAGAAAAATATTAATTTCTCATAAAAGTATTAAATATAAAATTTGTAGAGTACCAAAAAAAAACTTTTCTCAAAGTAACAGTGTAAAAACGATTAAAACGCTAATCTAAGTATGAAAACAATCATGTTTGGAGATAAACTTGACTAGATTTGAAATGTAGTCCATACAGCATCCTTGAAGATTTGGAAGAAAGTAGCAGGATGATGAAAAGGTTGCCCCTCAAGTGCTAATTCATAGAACAATCAGGTAATGCTATTCAATAGCACCATCGCTTGAAAAATTGGTCTAGGTACTTGAATGCAGCAGCTATACAGCAAAAAAAACATAAATAATTATTAGTACTTTGTCCCATCAGATAATTAAGGTTATTTATTTCTAATCAAACTCTAGTGAAATAAGTTAATCAATCTGTAAATTGAACAAAAATACAGGGTGTTAACGAACAGATTATCAAACTCTACGGTATCGGATAGAACGAAAAATTCTAAGTAAAAAATCATTAAGAAACTTTTCGATCCGATCAGTAATTACTGAGTAATAATCGATTGAAAATCAGTTGATCACGCCAATCAGCATAAAGCTACAGCTGCAAGCGGAGCATGAGAAGAACAGAGTGGGGCGGCAGCTGAGTACCTCCCCGCCACCGGCCATCGCTGCGCCGTCTCTGACTCCACACTGTCATTCTCCAGTCGTAGGTTCACCGAAAAATAAAAGACGCGATAGGATATCGTCAACACTTGATTGTTAAAAGCTTATAATAAATTCATTATATTGAAATAACTCCCAGCACTTCTCGGAAATCATGCTTAGTAAAATTAAAGATTGGTATACCGTTTAAATAAAAATGTATGTTTGCAAAGGAGGAGTAAATCATAAACATACGGAAACCCATATTTAGTCGCAGAAACAGTTCGAATTTATTATTTGTAAATAAATCTGATTCTTTTCAACTAGTTCATTAATGAATATCAGTTCTTTTTAATATTAAATTAATGAGATACCTATAAATTTTTCTTAATTATTATTAATAAACAAGTGAAATTTAATCTTTTAATTCTGTACTAATTCATTGATAAACAACATAGTTTGTAAATATTATCTTAGGTATTCTAGACAGTTGCTTTTAGACAATTATCCATTTGTTACAAAACGAATTTAATTTATAACCAAATATCGATAACCCGTACCTGGGTCCTCTGAAATATTTCAGATCGAAAATAAACTCATACTTTGTGCATCAAATTGTTGCTGTGGGGCAATAATTTTATGTAATTCAGTAGGCGTAGATGTAGAATTTATGCTTCGTTTTCTAAGCATAGAAAAGTAATGTTTTCATCACGTGAATCAAATGTTATAGCAGTGTAGTGATAGCACAGCACTAGTCCCTACATTCCCGACTCTCGTACGCAGTGATTACATATTCTTGATCTCATACTGTATCAAACATTTAATTTTTTAAAGAATTTAAATATTTTTGGTTCAATTAATTCAGTAAAATAAGGAATAAATCTCGAAGTTAAGGCGTATAATAACTTTCGGTTCTTAGTTTATTTTCATTAGGCTGTCTCTGTCTTTCTGTCTCTCTCCCTCTCTCTCTCTCTCTCTCTCTCTCTCTCTCTCTCTCTCTCTCTCTCTCTGCGTCTAGTCGCCCACAATTTTCAATTCCTTCTCATTATCACATTCTAGAGTTAAATTATAGTACGAGGGGATAAATCTCTTATTTAAAGGATTTTAGTATTTTTGGGTTAAGAATCTGATTATTAAGGACTAACTTGATTATTAAGGATAATAAGAAAATTCCTATAATAGATTTTTAATCTTAGCAGTACAGAGACACGATATTTTTTAAACATAATTAATAAGCCGGATTCGCATACTCTGATATCGTATAGCGATGATATACTATATTCTCGAAATTTATTCATTATTTTACTCGGTATTCTAGTATAAAAAATACTTTAGCCCTTTTAAAATAGGATTTATCCCCTCGCATTCTAGATCTGGTATATGGAAAAAATTTTGATCGTGCAGCTATCCTGCTATCTACGTGTACTACACCAAATGGGAAAACCCTGTTATTCTTTGCTGTGGGCAGGCTTCCAGTCCGTTATATGAGCGCTACTTTTTTTTTGAGCTAGCGCGCTTCTGCCCTAGAATCGCAAATCCATGCATACACAGCAGCCTTAGCCCTAAAGAAACAGCGGTTATGGTCTATGATCAACTATGTGGCCGCACGAATATGTAGTGGCGTTCACTGCTTTGCGACAGAACAGTCACTTGCTCAAATTCTTTTCGTACAGAAAGAACTTCTAAGCGAATATTTATTAAATTGAGCTAGATACTCTTGAATAGAGTAACGAGAAGGAACTGAGAATCGAGAGCGACGAAATGCTCTACTTTGGAAATGTGTTTATTATTTTAGACAAATGGTTGATTAAAAAAAACTGAAATTTGTTAAAAAAGATATTTCTGTCGTAAAAACTGTGTAGTTTTTTTTTCTTATAAGCGCATTTATTTAGGAATAAGCTGCATACTTTAGCAGGGTCAGTATGTAATAGTATGAGACTGCGAATCTAGTGCGATAATATACCATAATCTTCTGATTAATTTTTATTTTACACAAGCTTTTTTACGAAGACAATTTGAATAAATACAAATTGGCTTCGTCGTATTCCAGATTTCAGTACTTCAAATTTGTGATTAGCTACTTAACTAATGAGACTTCAGGGATCTAAATTTGTGCGTCTAAGCGCAACGCATCTAAAAATCTTATAGTTTTAAATTTCGGAGGTTTTTTTTGATCTACAAGAATTGAGAAGGATGAAATATCATGTTCTTGAGATTTTTCCTTTATTTGATCGACTTTTCGATACAAAAAGACTAAAGTTTATTTAAAAGTTAAATTTCTCTTCGAAAGATTTAGAATTTAGTCTTATACACTAAAAATCGTAATTTACTAAAACCCAAACTTATCATTCATTTTGTGTATCATCATTACGACAAATTTAAAATTACTTTTAACCCATTTAATGTGTATTATTGGCCGTAGTCGTGCGTGTAAAAAATAATTTAACACAATAAATGTAACAATGTATAGCCAGTGTGTAAAAACGACGCCATAGATAATAAGCCTTAGTTTACGCTTAGTATCATTTTTTAACAAGTTTCTTACTTTTACCAAGGTAGTGTAACTAGAGGCTACCGGTAATCTATCGAGCGATGAAACGCCATGCATTCAAAATTTATCAGCTAGTTATTAGTTAAAAACATCGAAATCGTTTAAAAATCCAGTTTACACTGATGAATTTCAGATTTTAGATATAAGCTTAACTTAAGAGCTAGTTTTTTACCTTAAATCACATACCATCTACTGCAGACGTTCATTATTTGATAAACTTTTCGAATTAAGAGCGATGAAAACCTATGCCACACTGTCTTTCCAAAAATACTGAAGTTCTTTAAAACAATAATTTCTCTCGTAGAAGCTTCATTTTAATACTACAGAGATTCACTTAGTCTCTAAGCGAATATTTTCTTGAATTCGAGCTGCATACTTTAGCAGAAAAAGTGACACAAGAACTAGCGCGTCCCGATAGCATCCCAGCGTGCAGCAATACATGCAAGGCATGCAAACCGCTTCGCTCATCTCTTGAGTCTTGTCTCGTCTCTTGAGCGAAAATTAGATTCGCAGTCGTCCCAGTTGGAGGGCCTGCATAATGATCGGCTTATATGTTGTTTCAGGAAAACTCGGTACTAAAGGACCAAATCAACAGACCTATGAGCAAGATACCGTCCATGGTTAATGATATCTCGCTCTTGACTAAGCAATCTACTTGCAATAAGTTAGCTAATATTGATGAAAATGAATATAAAACTTAAACTTAAATAACGAGTCACAGATTTTTGTCTCCTTAGGTTCCGCAACAAAATCTGCACCGTTTCGCCACTCACGTCGTGATAGCTGTCTCGCAGGTTCTATCGATAGTGATGAGTGCTGCTAACTGTTAGTAAATGGAATTGTTGATGATGCCTCGACGGCTGTAAATCTTGATAATGTTGCGTTCGAAGTAGAAAGCACAGTCCTTCCTACTCTTGAGAGGGAGGAAATCGTTGGTGCTCGCATCCTACGGTCTCGGGGCGTTAGCGGGGGTGGGAACCCTGCTGAAAATGACCGATTAAAACCGATAAAAAAAATTATAATCCGTCTTAATACGCCATTGAGTTCTGAAATTCTACCATTAGATCGCATTAAACTACATTCCGATTTAAAACGATTATTCTTGATTCCTAAATGGATTATATTGGATTAAAAACGATTAATGTTAAGCATTAGAAAAATATTAAAAGCTATTAAATCACATTGTTTTTTATACGTTTTAATATGGTTTAAATAAAATTGTATTAAATAATCTTTAATCGGTTTCAATCGATTTAAAAAATTTTATAGTATTTAATCGACTTAATTATATTATATTAATCGGTTTTAATCAGTTTCAATCCATTTCAATACTTTTAATCGGTTTTATTGGATTTTAAAATTATATATTTATTGTTAATTTTATATTATTAATTTTATATTAATTTTCACACGCTTCACAATTTTTCGCAATTAAATTAAACACTTAAAAAAATCTTTTCTTACACTGGGATTCGAACCGGCGATCTTTGGGATACGACGCGTAAACCTTAACCACTACGCTATGGAACGCTATAGCAACCCAAAATTTTGATTTTGCTCATAAAAACAAATATAAATCTGGAATCACATTGACGCGGTACAACCTTACGCGCGGAATCTATTCGAGTTCAGCGCATAAAAGAGATTATTTCTTAAACATTATTTTAAACACATTACAATTGTATATGTGGTATTGTTTTTTTGAGAAAAAAGAAAGCATTCTTTTTGAATACTTCTTTATTACTATAGAAGCAATTTAAATGCAGTAAAAATAAAATTATTTTCATAGAAATTATTCTGAAAATGAATACTTTTCTAAAAATATTTAAATTTTATATGAGTTGTTTTCTGAGAAAATAAAGCATTATTTTTGAATATTTTTTGTTGAGTTTTTCTTTAACATATAAATTACAAATAAAGAATGCTTTATAAATAATTTTTGAATACTATAAAAATAATTCTTGTAATATGATAAAAATAAAATTGTTTTTATAAAAAAGAATATTTTTTGAACGCTAATACAATATATGTAATATTATTTTGAGGACATCTAAGATTACTTATAGAATTCTTTTTTCTGAAAAGTGTGCTTATTGGGAAGACTTTGAATAATGTTCTATCAATTTTAATAGAGTTTAATGAGCTTCAATTATGATTTTCAATTTTATTTTAATATTTACATACAATGAAAAACTACTACAGTAAATAGAATATTTTTCGAATATATATAGAAACTTATATAGAAAAAAAACATACGAATTTGTAAAGAACAGTTTTTGAAAAAATGTTTTTTCACGACTAGCACAGACGATTCAAAATTGAAAATTGAAAATTTCATATTGCGTTTGGCATTATGTTTGAAATTTATATTGAAGAATCTTTCCCTGGAATTTCTCGCATAAAAAAAATTATAAAAGAAAATGAAAATGTTACTTTTACAACATCTATTAACACCGTACTGCAAAAAATAATGCTAGCCCTATTGCAAAGGTCTGATAAAAACTTATAAAAAAGTCCAAATTCTGGTGCAAAAACCTCATAGGTTATGAGGCTTTTGCACCCTTTTCACCTGGTTTTATCAGATCTTTTCAACAGAGAGTAAAAGTTGAAAATGCAAGCTACACAGAGAAAAAAATTTAATTGTATCAACAATAGCATTCTTAACTTAACGAACATGCCATTATTTTAACAAAATTATAGTCAAGTCAACTTTTTGTTAGTTGATTAAACAACGTATAGTCAAATCAATGAATGAATAATTGATTTTACAAAGAATTGGTGGGTAAAATGCATCAAAGTCGATTTGCATTCAATTCAACAGTGTGGCTTTTGAAATAACTGCGACTATGTTCAGAATACTCTCGTTTTTTTTAAGTAAATAAAATTTTACATGTCGAAATAAAAATATTTTTTATTTAATTTACATATGATTACATGTTGAACCAGCAATCGGAAATTTTAAGTTGACAGAAATATCGCCATTCTATGACCTAAAATATTTTCTTTGTGGCCATAGCATAAACTTTCTCTGGAACTCGAAAATTTTTTCGGGCTTTTTTCGAACGGGATAAGAACCACTGGGCAAATACCTGGTCATGGCCTAAGCTCCGCCAACAAAAGGCCAATAAAAAACTATTAAAAAAACAAACATGTGAAAGACGCGGGGTAGCATAGGAGAAGTCGTCACGTGACGCTTTCTGTGAATATTGCCGAGTAAGTATACCTATATCTGCGACTCACCGCATGTCGACTGTCGAGACTTCGAAAATACTCCGCTAGGTGGATCCACAGTTTTTACTTACTTTCGGCTCTCGCAAGTGGTTGAATCGAACGTCAGTTCGTATATAAGAAATTTTAGACCTTGTTGAAAATATAAAATATGTGAGCGAAGCGATCAAATGTTTATTATTGTGATGCGAGAGAAATATAATATATATGTTTGCAATACGATCAGCGAAGCGAAGTTTATTGTTATCTCCTAATAAATAAATATGTTTGTTAGAATGCAAGCGACAATTTCACTTAAGACTTATAAAATGGGTATATTACGGGTACAAACCAGAAACTCATAATCTAAGAAAACTTGTAAATGTGTAAGGATAAAATTAGCACAAAGAATTCTCTAACCCACCATCGGAATCAAGTAAAAGAGCGAGAGAGGTACATCTATGAAATATTACGGTAAAGTAAAAATTCAAAAAAAACTTTTTTTCATTTATGTTTATATGTATATTTTTGAGTTAAATATTCCATAATTTAATTTAAACATATTTTTATAATAAAATTAATTGATATAGATAGATAAATGAATGATACATCTTATTGGATTAAATAAATGTTCTATTAACATAATGATTTTTCCGTCTTCCATTCTATAACGATTCGTTGTTAATTTGACAATATTAGATTTGGCGCTATTTCAACTATGAAAAATTGTTGAATCAATTGATTTCTTTTCTCTGTGTACCTTTGTAGACTGCCGAACTTAATTGGAATTCAATAAGTATAAAAAAATATTTGCATAATAAATACATGCATGAAGCACTTATTCACTTCAATTAATTTAAAGTTATTCTTATTATTAATTGTTAATTGAAAAAGTTTATAGCAGACATTTTTTATAATTAATACATAATATAATGAAAATTACAATTCAAAAAAATGTAGATTATCAATGTAAAATAGTACAAATGTATATATAAGTAATAAATTATAGATTGTAATAGATTAATTAAATAAATAGAATTGAGAAATTAGAATTGAAATCACATTTAACAAATGCCAAAATTGAGTATTCAATTTTATTGTTATTGAAATCGATTGATATCGATTGGATTTCAATAGGAAATTTTAATGTAACTTATTACATTTATTGAAATGGATTTGTATTGATTGAAAATTAATTAATTCCAATTGATTTCAATAGATCATTTTCAGCAGGGGAGTTTCGTTACCTCTATAAATAATGTAAAATGTAAAGTAATATTAGTAAACTGTAGAAATGCCCGTTATTTATGTACATTATGTAATACAATTGAAATACAATAAAAAATCGAAACAAACAAAAACTTTATAACAACTGGAAAAAGAATCCAAATAACAAAAATAAGAAAGAAAGTTATACGAATTATTTAAAAATATTAAATAAGTTAATAAAGAAAGCTATAAAAGATTATGACAAAAAACAAATACAATCAAACAACAATAATATAAGAAATCTATGGAAAATAATAAACAACAAATTGGGCAAAAGTACAAAAAAGAACAATAACATAGATTACATTACATATAACAACAAAAAAATTAACAATCCATTAGAAATTGCTGATAATATGAATAAATACTTTACTAATGTTGGTAATCAATTAAGCAACAAGATAAATACTCCACCCAATATGAACATCAAACTACCTCCAAATGAAAAGAGTATGTTTTTACATCTTACAAATTATCAAGAAATACAGAAAATATTGTGCAAAATGAAAAATAAAAATGGAGGAGTTGACGGCATAAATTCTCAAACATTAAAAATTTTAGCAACAAATATCAGCCAACCACTAGCAAACATTTTTAACTTATGCATTGAACAAGGAATATTTCCGGACGAACTAAAAGCGGCAGAAATAATACCAATACACAAATCTAAAGACAAACACTTGACGCCGAATTATAGACCAATATCATTAATCTCCAATATTGCTAAGATATTTGAAAAACTACTACACAAAAGAATAGTAAATTTTTTTAACGAATGTAACCTATTTTCTAACAAACAGTTCGGATTTAGGAAGACCATAGGCACTAAAGACGCACTAAATGAAATAACAAGTTTAATATACAAACAACTAGATTCAAGTAACCCAACTGCAATCCTATTACACAAACTTTACAACTATGGAATAAGAGGAAAGACATACAACTTAATAAAAAGCTATTTGAACAATAGGAAACAGTTTCCTATTCAACCTTTCGCCAGTGGATAGGAATATACAAGAAAATATAAGCTGATAATTATATATAATTCAATTTATTCATGGAAAGTTATTATATTATTATAAAATTATATAGTGTTTTGTGTAATTTATTTTATAGTCTTTTATAATATGTGTGTATTTAATCTGTGGAATCAACGAAGTCCGAGAAACTATATTTGAATTTCCCGGTGATATCTATGGTAACTAATGTTTTACCCTGCGTCGGTAAGTTAACGTTAGTTTGTTCCACGGTACCAGGTGGCGTTGAATTTAGGATTACTCGTCTATCAGCGGTCAGCTGTTTAGTAGTAAACACGTGAGTGAACGACCACACGTGTGTTCCGATTGATTATTGTTAATAAATTAAATATTTTACGCCATCACCGCTAAGTGTCTCAACAAAAGGAAATAAGGAGATAATGTGACGTGCTATGCAAGCACTTCACGTGGAGTTAAGCAGCAAGTTCCCCACTTGGGTAAGCCGCGCTTAATTCCAACGCTGAGTCCGTGAGAACTCAACTCGGGGAAAGCTCTCCACTGCGGATGACCTCCCCTAAGGTATTCAATCTACCTGTTCGGATGAGCAGCTAGATTGAAGTGTCTGATCCTGATTTTTGGGGGTCCTTATATACCCCACAAATCCCGCCAATTAATTATCGGTGTGATAATGAGGTAGTATGTGTTAATTACATTATGCTAATTGTTTTCTCTTTTTACGTGTTTGTTTGTTATAGTGTGTTTAATTTAATCTAACAAAAAACTAACCTAAATTTAGGTGATGTTTGTGTGTTTACTAACCTCGGTTTTTTAGTATAGTATGTTTTTTAGTGTATAGTTATGTAAGTGTGTGTATCTTAGTTAAATTGTGTCGTTGGTAGTAGTGTTTGTT
>UELU01106079.1:0-12630 GCA_900490025.1 Megastigmus dorsalis
CATTTAGAAATATCTGAAGGAAGAATAGAATATTGTCATTTCATTTATGAAGAAAAATCTCCCTTCATACATCTATATTTGCTAAATTTACATTACACACCTATATGGATAATAGGAAGTACATCCCAACTAGGGCGAATCACGCAACAAGAAGCAGACAAAATAAATGCTCAGAATCGCAAAATCATTAGCGCACAGCAAAAATCAGATATACGAGACACCGAATGCCATATGGACTGGGATTTTTCATCATCTGGTCATCACCCTTTAAAGCATACAGATAAAACATTTAGATCCGATTACTCCGGGCCGTCGGACTCGGACTCGATAACACATGAGAAACCAGAAGAAGCAAGGTCGCCTGACAAGGATAAACATAAGAACACTACCACGGAAATAAAAACGCCGACGCAAGCGATAGCGAGTCAACAAGAAGAGTCGACGACCTCGGAGAGCAGCACAAGCGATACCGAACACGACACGCCAGCGCTTGACAATTTACCGACATTCACAACTATAGAAATTATAAGAGGCCATCCTTTCAAAATACCGGATAATATTGTATATTTTTTACCAACAGAGGGTTATCGTGTAATGGAAACAATAAAAGCACTCATCGAACGTCGATATATAGATATCGATGATATGCAGTCACAAGATTTCACGATAGGTGAAATATTTACATCAAAATGTAAGAAATTTAAATATTTTGGACTAATAGTTAAACGTTTTATAGACGACAAGGCCCTCCAGTCGGATATAATGAAGTGCTTACGTTGCCTAAAGAAGATTGTATTACAGCATTCCATCACATCTTTTTGTATAGTGCAAGATACCGAAGTTTTAAGCCAAAAACAATGGGCTTATGTTATCGAGCAATTGAATCGTATGCTAACCGGAACAAAATTAAAAGTTAAATTTTTCAAGAACAATTTACCTGTACCATCGACAGAAGAACGTTATAAAATAATACAAGAATATCATAAGTCTTCCATAGGAGGACATAAGGGCATCGCTGTTATAGCATGTTATAGCTGTAACACACTCAAATGTTACAAAATAAAATATTCAAAATAAATTAAAATGCAGATCGATATTATTAAAATAAATAATAATAATAAATAATCGGACGAATAGAAATAGTATAAGTAGCATTTAATTAAAGATAAAGCGAATTATAGTATAACGAGTAAGATTATGATATAAAGACACGAGTGCGAGAGAGAAGGCATGTGAGCGCCAGATGTGCGATTCGTACACACACACGCGCGCACACCAACAAGACGCGAGATGTTCGACCAAATCTAAGCAACACCTGAAGTAGAGAGGGAAGTCACCAGATGTCTACGCGGCTCGACGACTATATAAGCAAGTCCAATTTCGTACTCGAGACCACTCTCTTGTATCTGCTCCATTTAACACAAATAAATCCTTCTCACGCAAAACCTTTTCATTTACTCAGCTCCCATCCTACCTTTGCTCTCTTGCCTGGTTTCACGGATATTGTAAATGGAAACGAACGCGAGAGAGCAAATAGATAAGAATATACTCCTTCGTGGCGAGAGAAGAGAGCAGTGCGCTCTCATTTCGAGTCCACTGTGCGTTAAGCACTGCATACAATTGAACCTCGAAAGCATTGCGCTTTCTGGGTAAAACTTGAGTGCAGAGGGGAAAAAATTACCCCTTTACGGCTCATTGCATGGTCGTAAAGGGACTAAGTAGCTGTAAGCTAATTAAAATAGCAATACATCGCCGCCAACCGTGAAATCATTGCGATTTTCCGGTAAACCGGCTGTATGTTAAGTACTTTTCCCGATTCGGAAGAAAAGTAATACACTTTCCTTCTTTATCCGGGTAAAGAAAACACAAGCGCTCGTTGGTTACTCAATACGTGGTGGCCGATTGACTGTGCACTTAAAAATAAATCTAATTTTAAGATTGTCTTGGATGTCTCACGGAAAGCTTGAGGAGCACTGCGCTTCTCCTGCGAACCCGTTATGTATTAAGCATGCTCATTAGCGGGGTAGACTGACATTGAGTCATCCACCGAACTTAATTGAGTGAGAAGCGATTCTTTTACGCACCTCCCACTGAGCGGTAGTACGTAAGATACGCGCACTCCAAGCCGCCTTTTTGGTCTGTCCAATCCCTCCTTTTTCCACTGAGGCTAGTACTCACTACGTGGTTGTGATCCCATTGCGCGTTTCATAACTGTCGTAGAGAGGAAAAACTTCCTCTGACTATCCGGCGTTTCTATTCCTCCAATGTGCGAGAAATAGAAACGTCACTAGGGGTTAGCGTGAGCTAAGCGAAGGGGAAAAGCCATTACGCGCTTTCCAACCTTCTATCTAGTGAACGCAATACACGGGAGGGAAATTTCTCATTTTTCGAACTGAAATCGAGTCCAGTACATGAACTTTAGTTTCCGCGCGGTCTTACGCCACGGGAAACGTAACGTAACGTGTGAACGTTACAACATTGGCGCCCGAACAGTTGCGAGCATTTCTTTCTCAGTGGTGAAATATTTACTTTAACTGCCTTTTAAAGTTCGGCTAATAAAAGTAATTATTTCCTCTTCATCTTGATCGTTCAATTGTGATAAGACGGCCGCGATCGCAAGGTCGCTCGCGTCTGCCGTTAAAATATACGGTTTGCTCGGATCTGCGAATTTTAATATTAAATTCTCGTCGAATAAAGCTTTCATATTTTCAAAAGCATTTTGATGTTAAGCTTCCCATTTAAATTTTGTATTTTTCTTTAATAGATTAATTAATGGTGCTAGATGCATCGAATAATTTTTAACGAATTTTGTGTAAAAATTTACGAACCCTAGAAATGCTTGCAATTGTTTAATATTTGTAGGTGCATTGAAATTTTTTATCGAAGCTATTTTAACGGTTTCTGGCTTTAAACCGTCAGCTGATATGATATGTCCTAGAAAATGGACTTTATTTTGCGCAAAGTTTGATTTTTTTAAATTTAATCTAAGATTATTCTTTAATAACTTTTCGAATAATATGCCTAAGTGCATTAAATGTTGCTCAAAATATTCTGATACTATAAACAAATCGTCAATAAATGCAATTAAAAATTCATTTAAGTCGTGAATAGCTGTATCTAACCCATCAATAAGAGCTGCGGAACTCGTTTTAATCCCGAAAGCTGCTACATTGAATTCATATACGCGATTGTCGCACATGAATGCTGTGTATTTTTTGCTTTATTCTGCTAACGGAATTTGCCAATAACTGCTAGTTAAATCTAGCGTACTCATATAGTTTTTCTTTTGGCATTGCACAAAAATTTCTTCAACCCCTGGCGGTGCATCATAATCGTTTATGAGTCGCACATTCAACTTTCGCGCATCTAAACATAATCGTAGCGAACAAATAAATAAATTACCGCAAAAAATTGGTTCCATGAAGATCAATCTAGCCCTTTGTCAATTATAATCGTACTGAGCCATCTTTCTTTTTAACTGTGACTATCGAATTTATATAGTGACTTGACGATCGTCTTATTATATTTAATTTTAACATTTTATCAATCTCCTCTTTAACTTTATCCCTATAAGCGATGGGAATCGGATACGGCCTAGTAAAAAATGGACTGTCGTCCTTTAGTTTTAGATAATGCGTGTAATTAGTTAATAATCCCGGTCTTTTTTGAAATACTTCTTTATCCTTTGCTATTAGTTTAATAATTTCCTTTTTTTTATTAGTATTAATATTTTCGTACTAGTTGACTTTATCGTAAATCTCTTTTATTGAGATTTTATACGAATCGTCATATTCTTCGTATTTATCGCTCTTATTTTCACGATTGTCTTTAAATCGGAATGCTTCTTTATCAAAGTTTTCATCCCATTCGATGTGCATTGCGCTGTATTCATTTGAATCCATTGACACGCCCACATAAAGGTTTATTATATTGCTGCTAGTATCGATAAGCATTTGCAAATATTTTAATGAATCATAACCAATAATGCATTCTTTTATTAATTTTGGCACTATAACGTAGATAAGATCCGTTTTCGAATTCCCGAACTTTGTTTTTAACAATTTTTGAATCTTTAGCCGAGCTGATTTTGCTCCTGTGGCTCCTTTAATTATTTTACCGATTTTTTAATGTTTCATAATTACTATAATAGAAATTTTCCGATAGCCAAGTTATCTCACTGCCTGTATCTATTAAAGCGTTTACTTTAATTCCCTCGATTTCAATTAAAATTTCAGGATAGTGAATGACCTTTACATTTATGCCCTCTGGCTCGATATCGTGTGTCAGCTCTTCTCGAGGATCTTCAAATATTGACGCGATATTTATGTCGTCTTCGTAATTGTTATGTATTATTTTTTCTGTGCCATCCACGACTTCCTTTAGTTTTTCGAATCGTCATTAACAGTTAGCAGGAGTTTATCGAGTCCCGCTTCCTCGTTTAGATTTATTGATTTGTCAGCGTTTTTAAATTTATTCGCGCTGCTTTTATTATAATTTTTGAATTTTTCACTTGCTTTGAAACGCGTTTTCACGTGACTTTTATTCGGGCTTTGTTTTTCGCTACTTGCATTCGCGTTTATTTTGTTGCCGAATTTTAAAGCATTGATATTATGAGAATCCTTGTCCCCCCTTTCCGCATTTGTAAAAGAGTATTTTTGGTAGTAGAATTTTTTCTCGTGTGGCTTTTCGCTTTCATTTATTGATTTTTTATTAAAAACATTCGATTTAGCGAAGCCCTCCGAACGCTTTTCTTTCGCGTCATCCGCGTCATACTCTGCCAAGATGGTTAAAAGTTCATTTATTGTTTTTATCGGATGAGCGATAAGAGCGTGTCTTATTTCACGTCCGAAGTGTGAAATTACTTTTTTTACTAACTCTGATTCATCGTAGTCTAGCTCGAGTTCTTTAGCTAGGCCAAAAATATGCGTCGCGTAGTTAACGCGATTCATTTTGCCCCCCGGTCGAAATTCGTTGAATTCAATTTTCCGTTTGTTAGCGCGTTGAATCGCCACGTTCCAAAACCTTTCTTTGAACTTCTCGACGAACTGATCATAATTTTCAACTTCATCCTGTTGAAGAAACTACCATTCTTGCGCGGCATTCTCTAAACTTTGCGATATGACGCAAGGTAATTCGTCCTCGTCAGGCTTTGTTAATGTTAAATATTTATTTAAGTCCGATAAGAACTTCATCGGTCTCTCGTATTCGAAACCTTTATATTTAGGTAAATCCAATTTTATGAGTTTACCCGCGCTACTAGGCGTACTCGTTTTATTTGTTTGATTTAGAGAGGCTTGCATCTTCTACATCTTTCTCAATTTTTTCAGCTGCTTGGTCGATTTGACTCGTGCAGTAATTTTTTAAAGCCGACAAATCGTCCGAGCAAGCTACAGTACTTTCAAGATCCCTTATTTTTTGGATTAAGAAATTATTCGCGCTTTTTAATTCCGCGTTATCCGTATTTACTAGATTTAATTTATTAGTCAAGTCCTCAATTTTATTAAAGCATCCTTCAAGCTTATCCGTTAGATAATTGATGCGTTCAGTTAAATCTCTATTTATTATTTCGACTTGTGCAATCTGTGTACGCGGAGATGCCGCGGAATCGAGAATTTTCTCGCTGTTCTCATTAATCGCGTTTTGACGTTCGTCTAGGATCCTTAGCTCTTCGGTCACCGCTTCACGCCATTCGATTAATTTTTGTTCCGGACTTTCCTCGTCCGGCTTTTCTGCGATTGAACGCAAATGCTCAAAGCATTGGCTTGAACGCCTGTCTTTTGCTGACATTTTTAAATATTTATTTATTTAATTTATTTAATGAACTTAAAGTTTATTCTTTTAAATACGCGCAGAAAGTATTTTATATTTTCAGGCTTCTTGACAGAATGACCGAGTAAATGTTTCCTTCGTCATCAGAGAGAAAAGACAATGTGTGGTTAGATTCTAAATTTGCATATTTAATGAATGGATAATTTTTCCTTTTTAGTTATGCAATCCGTGAGCATATTTTCCATGCAATCAATTCGAACTGTCAATCAATCGAATTGACTCCTCATCGCTTTTTCCATCTTGACATGGAAGAAATTTAATAGCTGGTTCTCCTTTTTCAATGCCTGTATTACGCGCTCCTGTGCGTTTAATTTTTTATATAAATTCGCGATTTGCGCGTCGTGTTTCTTTATTTCTTTTTTGACTAATTCTATGTTTGACACGGTCCATTCCATGGCCATGTCGACATCTTCGAGATGGCCATTGAATAGCTAGAAACGTGAGTCGACGTGTCTCTCAAAGATCCCGTTATGATACGTGGGTATCATCTCTGTCTTACTAAATTCTCTCAATAAAATATTCTGTTATTTTAAACGAGAAATCGAGTCCCTGTTCGGGCGCCAATGTTGTAACGTTCACACGTTACGTTATGTTTCTCGTGGCGTAAGACCGCGCGGAAACTAAAGTTCATGAACTGGACTCGATTTCAGTTCGAAAAATGAGAAATTTCCCTCCCGTGTATTGCGTTCACTAGATAGAAGGTTGGAAAGCGCGTAATGGCTTTTCCCCTTCGCTTAGCTCACGCTAACCCCTAGTGACGTTTCTATTTCTCGCACATTGGAGGAATAGAAACGCCGGATAGTCAGAGGAAGTTTTTCCTCTCTACGACAGTTATGAAGCGCGCAATGGGATCACAACCACGTAGTGAGTACTAGCCTCAGTGGAAAAAGGATGGATTGGACAGACCAACAAGGCGGCTTGGAGTGCGCCTATCTTACGTACTACCGCTCAGTGGGTGATTCGTAAAAGAATCGCTTCTCACTCAATTAAGTTCTGTGGATGACTCAATGTCAGTCCACCCCGCTAATTAGGATGCTTAATACATAACGGGTTCGCAGGAGAAGCGCAGTGCTCCTCAAGCTTTCCGTCATCAGGATTGGGATGAGTGGCTTCCACTCGCTATGCATTCATATAATACTGCGAAACATGAAGGATCGGGTTACACACCGCATGAGTTAATATTCGGCTATAGAGCGCGTACTCCGTCGAGTTTTCCGTCACGAGAAAGACTTTTAACGTACGACGAATATTTAGCTGACTTGACACAAAATCTTGGACATTTACAAAACTTAGCAGCCATGAATCTCCGCCAATCAAAATATAGGTCAAAGAATTATTATGACAGACGTATGAATACTAAACATTTTCGGGAAGGAGAAATGGTCTATATGCAAAAAGGTGCTAGGAAAGGAAAATTCGACGACGAGTACGAAGAACCATACGAAATAGTAAGAATAGATTATTCATTGCATAATGCAGAAATAAAACGTGATAAGGGAAAATATGTTGTCCATCTGGATAAATTACAAAGGGCTTACGAACCAAAACCAAGGGCAACATCTCTAAGTATAACAGATATGGAATAAAATACTAATATAAATAATAGGTCACAGGATTAATCTTCACATTAAAGATTAACGATTAAATAATAAATTAAAAAAAAATATATTATATATTAACAAAGGATGTACTATAGTCTTATTTTCCGCGGCCCACGGGCGTTTGCACAGCCCGCATTCCGCGGATAAAAATAATATCAATTAAAATCACTAAATACTATTACTAACAGGAGCATATGAGTCTAATAGAAACATATAAGTAAATAAAACTATAATAAATTTTTTACATTACAAAAAGACAAAAGTTTGATACTGCATTAAAATTAAAGTCATATTTAGAAATTTTAAAAATGTACAATAGTCATATTTCCGCGACCCACGGGCGTTGACAAGTCCCGTGTTCCGCGAATCACATATAACACACACGAATTCATTCAACCTCGCGATGAATGAACTAAAAATGACTGAGTTGCACTTTTTGAACTTCATTCATAAAACGCGTTACGAATCAATGCACATAAAAACGAAAAATGCGAATTGAAGACCATGTAATGAACGATAAAAATTAAATCATTTAAAACAAATTGACTAATACAATCATAGCAAAAACAAAAAAATATTTTGCAAACTAAAGTAAAATTTCAAAATATTATATAGTCTTCAATATATATGGACATTTATATTACAAATAAACCATGTAAAATATCTGATGACAAGTATCTCAAACAAAAAATATGACACAAAAAATTAACAGAAAACATTTAACTCAATAAAAAAAATATATGTACAACATACAAAAAAATATGCATAGAAGAATAAGTCAAAAAAAATATGACACAAAAAATTAACATAAAATATTTAACTCAATAAAAAAATATATGTACAACATACAAAAAAAATATGCATAGAAGAAAAGTCAAAAAAAAAATATAACACAAAAAAATTAACAGAAAACATTTAACTCAATAAAAAATATAAATACAACAAACAAGAAAAATTGCAAGATACAAACTAATGAGATAACATATGCATTATATAATTACATTTAAGTATTAATATTGTTTATAAGCATTAAGAAAAAATTTTAATTTACATATAAGTTTGTAACATTATGGTGAACAGAAATATATATACATAATATATATAGACGATAAAGAAACAAAAAAAGAAAATATTACGAGAGAAAAGTTATCAGTCTTAATGTTAGATTTGTACGAGAGATGCTAGGGATAAAAAGTTTCGTTAACACTCAAACAACAAGCACATACATGATTCAAACACCATATCATATTTTATGATATAAAAACATTATGGAATACAAAATCTAAAATTCCAATAATTCCTATAAAAAAAGGAAATGATGGAATGATGATATATGTGTATATGGAATATACATTTCAAACATAAAAAAATCGAAGTCATAAATGACAGTAGAAAATAAATTTCCAGTCTAAGGAAGTTTAAAACGAACAATATATGGATGTTTTAGCAACCGCTTTAACTGTTAAGTCGTAACGGTGAGAAACTTCAACAACCCAAGCGAATCTTTGGAATTCTCTTCATTGACACGATACTATATCTCGAATATTTTAGTAGAAATTTTACAAATAATAATTATAATAACATTATACAAAATAAATAATTTCCAACAGAAAAGTTCACAATAATTTTAGAAATTTATTAGTAAACAAAAAAACTATTGTTTTAAAGTAATTATTTGAGGACACACGAAGGACTCACCAACGCCAGGCTCGTGGATCCGAGAATGCTCCAGTTTCAGGGCCAGCGTAGTGAAACTACTAGAACAGCCCTGAACCTCACACGGGAATAAAACTCTTGGTTTAGCCCGAATGACGCCTGTTACTTCCACGTTTGGAAGAATAAATGAAATCGCAGTGGATTTGCACTGACAATTTATAAACTTATTCTCCCCAACGTTCCACAACAAACCGCCAACGTTAACGGCCTCTGAAAAGTTTACCCCCGTGTTCACCCCCGTGTTCACCACTCGGTGGTAAACAGCCGGGCCCACATACACTAAGTCGCCAGGCTTCTGTACGATGATCCCGAACCGTACATCCCAGCGACGAAGCAATTCAGGACTCAGAAATAGACTTTTGTGGTATAAAGGAGCACAGCAGCCAGTGTCCCATGAAGCAGCAACAGCCGGATTCTGAGCCCGCAATGACGACATCTCTTCAGCCATCATTTTTGTTAAGCGCCAAAAGTCACCAGGGTGGACGCAAAGCCATAATTTTGCAGCTTGCGCATCCAAGCCCCAATGAATGATATTGGCACTATCCAAGTAACCATCCTCTGGATGCATCTCCGTGTAGGATGCATAACCAGCGAGATAATAAGATGGTTGATTTATTCCGAAAGAATAATCAATCGCCTTATTCACCTCAACATCTATATGCAGAGGCAGCTCACTCAAGTATGACGAGATGAGTCCAGAGGGCTTCTGTAAATTCATACCGTACACAGGGGACGCTCGGTCTTTCATTATAGACCCAAGCACCCTTAAGTAAGCAGCCTCAATGCAAGAATAGGAAAAAAAAATCAAACAATGGCATAGGAGGGCGCTAAAATAAAATAAAATAAAAACATAAATAAATAATGAAATAAATAAATAGATACATATATATAATATACATAAATTACACTCACTCTCATTGCGTGCATCTTTATATCAATGTTGCCACGGAGTACTTTTTCTTCTTTGGGACTAAAGAAAAGTCCGGGCAACGCCGTCGACATCAGACCCAAAAGCAATAGCCTCACGCGACCCGAAAGATGCCGATACAAAGCCCCAATCCGATCGAAGCAAGGCACCTTGATGGCACGCCGAAACTAAGAACAAAATTTAACGACCATTTAATTATTATTAATTATTATTATACTATTAGAGATTGCATGAATTTTAATGCACTTTTCAGTGCTATTTAAGGTACATGTATATAAGATAATACAAGGAAACTTTCAGTAAATTTTTTTTATTAATGTTAAATTACATTAAATCAAATTAAATGTTTAATGACATGTTTACTGCGATCACAACTAAAATATAAATAGAAAATGCCATTTTTCAGAATATTCGGTGTTTCAATATTGCGGCAAATTATTAATATTAGAAAATAATTTTTATTCTTAATGTAATTATGCATTATATTTGAGTTACTGTATTAATACGATGAATCTAAAGATGCTTTAAATTTAATGTAAATATTGTAACGGGGAATTTATCTCCGCACATAATGAGATTTACCGGATCTCATCTATGCATAGTAGTATGCGGTCAATTGCCTGTGCTGCAGCTAATCTGCGGCCTAAGCACGGCGAGGCTGGCATGAAATTATGGTTGATGTTGGGGCCGAGTGTTGCTTCGAAACACTCGCCCGTCGGCCGCTCTGCCGCTCTGCCTCTCGCCAACACGCGAACAGATACGGGCGGAAAACAAGTAACACAACGTAACTCAGATAAAATAAGTATATTATAAAGTACTGATTTTACATTAGACTTCGCTCCTGCGAAGTCGCATTCGATGCTCGCGGAGAAAGAAAAGGGCGCAAGATTGAGAGAGAGATATCAAGAGCTAGCACTTACATTGCGTTGCTCAGCCATGGTTGAAAGCGCGGGAACGGCGCCTCGTCTGCCCTGTCGTGGACGGTCGTTCGCTCGCTGCTAAAATGCACCACGTGCAGGTCGCTCGAATGGTGCTGGGCGCAGTCTGCACCAGTACGCATACACACTCACTCTCTACCGTCACTCGCATACCCAATTCGGACGGTCACCTGTTACTCGGTTGCTCTAATTCGCGTCCGGCATGTCTCGATAGTCGAGCGTCTCTAATCTTCCGCGGCGCTCGCACAACGCGTGGGGTGGGCCAATGCTCTCTCTCTCTCTCCCTCTCTCTTACCTACACATGCGACCTCGCCCCCTTCTCTGCTCTCCTCGCCGTTGATACCTATAACATCTATATCATATTAATACAAATACATTTATACATATTCTGGAGAGAGAGACTCGTAACGGAGAAATTGCCCGTTACAATATACATTAGTTTCAAGGCATAATAAATGAAAAATAATGTATCTACATGATTTCTATTTCATGTACATCGATAAAATTTTGCTTCCATTACCTTAAATTAAATTATTAATTTTTAAACTATTCAAAAAAAAAAGAGTTTACAACTTTTATTAACAAAGACAAAAATTATTAACTTACCACATGTACCGCGAAAGGTGCTTCGCGCGCACCAAAATCATGCAACATCTTTGTAGCTTCCAACAAAGATCGATCCTCATGGACTTTCACTTGCCATGATGTATAAATAAAAAATAAAACTTTGAAATTGTAAATAATAAAAGAATATATATATATACGTATATATATTCAATAATCTGGCTATACCAGAAGACGGAAAAAAAAGTACTATGAATTACAACACAGTTCCACAACAAATCAAGCTAGAAGAAATCAGGAGCATAAGGAATCCGAAGCATCAGCATAAAATCTGCAGCCGGCGAATTCACCCAGCGCATAGTACGGCATTAGGAACCACACGCAAATGCATTGAATGCTGCATAAGAATAACTTGTGTGCGGGCCGCTCATCAAGGGAGAGCAGCACCTCCCGGACACCGCTGTGTCTCCAGCCCAACTTTAGTCAGTAAGCGGCATCACATACATCAACACAGTCCGCGTACATGCGAGCGCTCATCGATACACACATGCCAAGAGTCATATAGAAATACATAAGGATAACTCGCTTGCGAGCCGCTCATCAAGTGAGAGCAGCACCTTCCGGACACCGTTGTGTCACCAGCCGAAAATGCAAGGCAGTAAATATAAGCAGCCGCATGCATCATACGAGCTTGCAATCGGCCTAAGCTGCAATGAATACAAGCAAAACGCCGCGCGGAGTAGGGATACCGAGCGCCGAGCAGCGAAGCATAGCACAAAGAGGAACGGAGAATAGGCTCGTGCTTGCTTCAATATATATAGATATACATCAAGCGTCAATATATATAGATATACATGCCGCGTGTCCGTATATATATGTATATATACACATTTAGCATTATAAGTATACATAGACATAGAGAAAAATATAGCAGGACGAAAATTAACAATTAAACATTATAATTAATAATAATTAAATGCTATATTTATTAAATAATAAAAAAATTAATGTGTAAATTTTAGCAACATTATTGTTTTTTTTTTTTTTTTAACGT
>UELU01106268.1:0-16064 GCA_900490025.1 Megastigmus dorsalis
ATATATATATATATATATATATTAATTGATGATAAGATGAGTACAGTTCATACAAAAGTTCAAGTCGCACTTCATCTTATAACATTTTTATGATTTTCAAACTGTTTATGTACATTTTATTATTTTGCCGTACATAATGGATTTTACGAATAATGGTGCAATTTAATGATGACTTTAAATTAGAGAAGAACATTTTGATCGCACGAGTCGGAGAGCGTCCTTAAATCGTCATTTTAAATCATAAATTAATTTGGCTTTTTTTTTGCAATATCTCGAATTTAAACCGGTTAACGCAAGCATTCACAAAAAAGTCGATAGAGACATGCATGAATAAATAGAGCTTAATTGGAAACAAGGTAAAAAATACTTACCACCAGCAGCTAAATACACAAAGAGATTGCCAACTATCGGCCATACTCTTGGACCCTGTATGTTACCCAAACATCGCCCTTTTTCATTATTCCGTAAATAATATTCAATGGCGCACAGCACCAAAACAATCAGGATAATGATTTCGATTATCATATTGAACGAATAGACGTCTGCAGTGATTATTATTGCGTCAGAATGAAGATCTAGTCTTATGTTGCGATTCTCAGCTGCTAAAATAAGTCTATATAGTAATCTACAATTAAATAGTTTGTAGAAATTTTTTAAAATATCTATAAAAAAAATAGTTTGTCAAACTTTTTATTTTCATATTTAATGGAGGCGATATATTATAACTATATCTCCAGTAATGTTAATGAAAAATAGAGTAGTTTTTAATAACTACTTACCACAGAGGATCTATAAACTACTTCATTAGCAAATCATTTGATTAAACTTGAACAAAAATCATCACATCCAACCAACGCTGCATTGCTGCAGAAGACTGAAGAGTAAGAGCAAAAGGCTTTATTGCAGGGAGTTTTTTATCTCAACAAGCAGACGGAGCAGCGATCGTATTTTTCCACCTACTGTATCATACATACTTATATTACGCATTCAACTTTTTTAAACTTATACTTAAATACTATTTCATATAATTATTATTCATGATTGAAGGTTGATTTACTTGTACTTTTCTTATTGATAATTCAAATCTCTATTTCAGCCTCCAAGAATATTTTATATACATGTAAAACTCTGGTCTGATTAAGCTAAGTAATCACTTAATAGTTACTCCTAAGCTCATGTAAAAATTCCGATATTTTTCCTTTTTAAATGATTCCAAATTATGAATTTATGTACACTGTAAAAAGTCCTAATGAATATTACTGGCGGCTAGTATTCGATTCACAGTACTCAAAGCAGTGAAATTGATACACTGAAATTATAACTGTTACCAGTCTTCAGTGTATTAAGTAGCTGGCTGTAAAATTACTTTTCTGGAAATAGGTAATAATCCGACCTAGTTTCAGTATAGTATTTTTATGCGACAGTATTATTAATATATTTCTTGTAAATTTACGGAACTTGAAGTAAAATTACGCGTTCGTGACAGTATAGTAGGTAGTACTTTTACACTCCAGATTCGCAAATTAACTAGTCTGGAAGTAGGTCGGATTATTACCTAGTCTGGAACTGGTAATTTTACTTTTGACTTTTTACAGTGTAGTTCTATTATGTAGTTAAGTTTAGTAACATCTGCCGAAGTCGAAAAAGAGGATTATATTCTAATATATTTATGTACAAGTATGAATACAGTATCATATTTACTAAAAATAAAAAAAATGAATACTGAAGTAAGATTATTGAAGTAATGTTATTGACTTCAAATAAAAATTTTCCAAATATACGTTCGATTTGAGAAAATTATTAAATTTATAAATATACAAAAAAAAATAGCATGGGGAAAAAAGGAAAAACTCAATTAGGGATTGATAATTAAATTTATTTCTGTTATTTACAATCATGGGCTCTTATATTTACATAATTCTTTTTATCACTTTACTTGTCACTTTTATACATTTGAATTTTCAAAAATTATGCAAGCAGTTTCGGTCTTATTTATATGTCATGTTCATTTAACACTTACAAAAGCAATCACCATCATGATCGGTAATTATTTGAAAATTGCGTTTATAACCAGATCATCGTTGTCAAACCCCAATATTTCACTGCTTAATTTAACGCCGTAAAAATATGGAAAAATTGTTGTATTGTTATTAACTATTACTTCATATTTTATTTTTTGTTTTTCTAAAAATTTCCTATTATATTTTGACAATTGGCAGTGAGGTTTGATTAGTCCGTCGTGTATTTTTGATAGCAATCTTTATACATTAGTTTTATTAGATTATTATTAATATTATTATTATGATTGGATTGCACAAGTACGTTATTAAAGAATAATCTTTTAAAAAATTTATTATGACAAATTTCTTTTATTTTAATAATAAACGTAGCTCAGATATAATTCTGTTCTTATTTCTGTTCTTATATATTGTTATAGTTCTAACAATTTGATCACACTATCTTAATTCTTTTTTTTTTCTTAAGCATAGTGTTAAAATATTTTTATATTTTTAATTCAGTCTCGGTACAATAAAAATTCGTCTATACAGTTATGTATAAGCTAATACATTATCTACACAACTGCGCTATTGGTGAATAGCACATGTATACGTGTTTACTTCGTAAACTAAATCTGTCAAAGTTTTAGTAATGTTATTCATAATTGTTTCAGTTCATATATAAAACTTATCATCCTGCAATAAATTCAAACAATTCAACTTCATAAATTTACCTTTTGGCACGAAAATGTTTATTCCTTGCTCGTCAATCTTTTCTTACACACATTACACGTGAAAACAGAATTTGTTGAGTGATTGGTAACTATAATTAAAAAAATTATATTCTATCTCGATCAAAATAGTTAAATAAATTTGCATGGATAAAAGGTATGTCTACACCTTTCTGAAGAGTCCACCGAACATTAACGAAGCGCAATAAAAACTGTATAAAACGATTTTAATATAAATAATTTTTCATAAAAATTTTCATTTTCTGGCCAGCGAGAAAAATGTCACGATCCCGTTACATTCTTTAACAATGTTTCAACATAAATCTACATTAATTTACTATCTCCGGAAGGGTTTTTGACAGATAACACTACTATCTGTAAAAAGAGATTAAGTGTGGCAAGGATTGTAAAGCCTGAAAACAGGCGACCGGAAAGAATAAATTACAAATATCTAATTGGCGTTACCTACGTAATACGGTCACACCAACGGTGCAACTATTTTGTATGCATATCGCATGGTATGAGTGTTTTCTTTTAAGTAGGACCTACTTAAATTACGTTTAATGCTTACAAGTAGATGCGGCTCATCTAAGGTCGGCAATAAAGATTACACGGAGAGAAATCCATACCGATACAGTACTATGTGTAACATACGCTTTCTGCACAGCAGTTATTATGCGGTACTTGCACTTGATTCCAGTCCCGCTATACCGTACTTGCATTGAGTCATTGACACCAATAGCAAGTGATACTATGGAAGTAAGCATTGATGATAGCATACGCTACGCATTATTATTATAATCGCAAGGGTTTTCTTTTTGCGCATCAGCACTTTAATTGTACATACTCTGTTTTCAAAGCTCTTGACTTTCATTTTAAACTCTTTATTTACCATTATGTATATATTTATGTACATTCATCTCTCTTTGTCGTGAAACTTTTAATGTACGTAAATTCTAAAATTAACTAATAAATTTTATTTGCTAAAAATTAGTATATATCTGGATCTTTTAAGTATAAATTGTTAAGTAAATTTTAGACTAAATTTTGTAATCATCTAGTAGATTTGGTAAATAAAGAGATAACGAAATTTACGTTAAATAACGTATTTACTGTACGAACTCTTATGAAGAATGTAAAAGTTTATACATTTACTTTCACTCATTTCCTGGCAAATTATGGATGTACAGGTTGACGAATCAAGAATGAAATTTGGAACCGTCAGCGACGGCAGCAGCAGTGAACCAACTGACAATGGTGTGTTCATGAGTTATAGCAGCCAGTTCTTTTAGCCACTCGTCCAGTATAACTGCACAAAGGACAATGTTTTGCAATCGGTTGACTTTGCTAGGCAACTCCCATGAACTTGGATCGTAATCTTTAGCACTAAAAATAATATTTAAAGTAAATAAAAATATGAAATAAATATTGAAAGAGAAAGTTGCCAAATTTGCTTATTGAAAGAAACTCTAGCAATGTTTTAAATATTTTAATAACGTTTTTAAAATGTATTGTTCTTATCAAACAAAAAGAATGCTTTTCTTTTTAATTTTATTGTATAAAATTTACTTGTATTTAGCGTTGCCATTCTTCGGCTCTTCTTCCGCAATATATGAGAATGAATCGTTGCTATTTAAAGAATCTGTTGAGACAATTTGCGTCTCCAGACTGTTAATGGATTTTCTGAACATTTGTGTCAATGAGGACGTCAAACTCCTTCTCTTTGGCTCCAAAGCTAAACATACAAATGTATATAGAAGTTAAATAATTAGCAAATAAGTTAGATCATAAATACAAATCTAAAAAAAACTTTTTTAGTTACAATGATTCGAAAATAGTTAATATATAAGTTTAAGTAGAAAAACAGGGAATTAGAATATTCTTTTATTATACCTCTTGAAGGCATGGACGTCATCAAAGCTGAATTTGTACTAACTAACTCTCCAGCAATAGAATTCTTTTTTGGACTAGGAAATTGTGCAGCGGCTTCTAGTACATTTTTCCTTGCATTCACCAACCTATTTTCTCGGGAGATTAGAAATACTCTTGCTTGCTCAACTAAAACATTAACAACATCTTCTTGCTGTTTTAAAAGAAATCCGTCGATTCTGTGCTTTAGTGATGCAAGAACCTTTTAAAATATAAAAAATCATTTGTCAATAATTTTTCATCAAAACTAATAATGATTTATAAGATAATTTGAAAAGAATTAAAATAAAAAAAAGTCTTATAAATTATTAGGCTTAAGGAAATGTATCTTACCTGAAATAAAGATCTGATACTTGGTTGGAAGACTAATGAGTGATTCAGTAGAAAAGACTGTAAAAGAGGCTGGGGGTAGATAGCAAGTCGGCTGATAAGTCCTGTCAAGTGTAAATTAACATAGACATTGTTATCTGTCATGCACTCCAACTTTTTCAGTATAACATCTAAAAATATTCCGACACTGGGTGGTTGTCCATCAACGAGATCTTGGGGTTTCGCGTTACCATCCTTCATCACGGCGTTTCTTCTCTGCAGGCAACGTCGTTTTTGCTGCACTGATTTTCGCCGATTTTTCGAGCCCTGAGTCATTATTTGTTCCTGTGGCTGTCGCTGTTGTTCTTGTTGGTTATCGTTTTGTAACGAATCACCTACCAAAGTTTCACTTTTGGATGTAATACTCGGAAAGATTTGATCAGGGCTCATTTTAGATTCTTCGTCGTCGTAATCTTCGTTGATAGGAGTAGACTCACTCGAACCTTTAAAAGCGAAACTCTCGTATCCACTGCTTTCTCCACCGCTGAGCGACAATTGTAAAGAATTTAAGGTCGCATTGGACTCCTCCATATTACTTACGGGACTCTTGATTTCCGCAGTATTATGAGTATCGTGAGATTCGCTATTTTGCGGACTGCCTACTGCCTCCCTGAGAAGCTCAGCAATGTCAGCATTGAGTTTTTCTCGTTCGGCTGCAGATAATTTTCTAGGTGCATTTGATGAATTGAAATTCGGTTCTTTATCTACAGTTTTGGAAGCGTTATTAGAGAAACTAGCCAGAATTCTATTGACTTTTTCATCTGTGCTATTCTTTCTTGCTGACTCAACTATAAATAAAAAAAGTTATAATATTTTTTAGAAAATTTAAAAAAATAGTGAAAAATGGTATCTTAGTAATTATTTATATGGATTTAAAAATTTGAAGAAAGCATTACCTTCATTATTGTTAATGCTGCTGCTTCTGCTAAGTTTTATATCGATTTCTTTATCTGGACTAACGTTTGAGCTACTGCAAATATTAAATTCATTATCATCCTCAAGATACTCGTCATCGTAATCCCCATTTTCGTTATCTGTATCATCTGCATCGTTTTCTTCGACATCCTCAAATTCCTCTTCCTCTTCCTCTTCTTCGTACCTTCTGGACCAATTTGAACAGGCTAACTGACAGGATGCAATTTTTTGCCTTGCGTCCCTTAAATAAGCGTAGTAGTTACTATACAAACTCTCTGCTGCCACAGACGCCAGTAGCTTAGCATTCTTATATGTGACGGTTTGTTGCTGCTGCAAATAGAAATTATTTTCCATTAAGCATAAAAGTACCTGTCAAAAATAATTAAAGTGACAAAATTTATGATTAAAACCTTGATGAAAATAAACTTATTTGTTAAAAATTAAAATAGGAATATAAACTGGAGAATAAACTTAATAATTTTAATTGCAATAGGCAGAGAATCAAAAAAGAATAAGAACGTATTTCTTTTAAAATCTAATTGTCAACAAGTAATTAATTCTATTATGTTTACCTGTGGTGATGTTATACTTGCTGAGGTGTTGCTCGTTTGTCGCTGAAGATTTGGCGAGCATGTGGGAGACGCGGACGCAATTGCCGCAGCAGCTATGAAAATGGATGGCGATGTAGCAGCACAGCAGTGGGGAGTAAGCGAAAGAAACTTCTCGGCACAACGACCAAAAGGATCAAGATCGCGTAAGAGCCTACGACGCTGGGACAACATGACGTGAGAACAAGGTGCGAGAGCGCCTAGGCATAACTCCAGCATTACATCTTCGCAGTTCAGCTCGACCAAAGTCTCAAAAAGTGCCAGAGTCACCATACTTAACTATTTATAAATGTATAATTTATTTCACTTTTATGATTCAAATTAGAATATAATTTTTTCAATAATACGTTGAGTTTTATTTACCCTTGATCTTTGAGAAGATATTCTTTGAATTAGATGATCGAGGATTCGGTTATCGTCGTAGTTTTCCTCTAGTAGGAACCTGATTAACGAACGTAATAAACCTGGTTCAGTAACTGACCGAACAAACAAATCGAAGTAAGCCGTTGCTGCAATCAATTCGTCCACAGATGTCTGTACAAAAGAATAGTTTATGAAAATATTTACTCAACAGTATTTGATTGTTCAAAAACATGCTTCCAAAGAAATAGTTATACATTTCATAATTAGTAAAATACATGCGAACACTACTTCCACATCGCTAATCTACCACTAAATTCTTGTTCTAGAAGATTTATTTTTCTGTAATAAAATAAAGAATAATAATGTTTCTTGTAATCCCAATAAATCTAAAGCTTTATTAGTCAAGCTAAATATATCAATAAAAAGAAGCATCAAACTGAAATTGTACATGCGCAAAAATAACGTTATATACAAACAGTAGATGCAAGAAATACAAACCCGGTAAATCGCTGAATCAAGCTCTTCCAAGGCCAAGCCAACAGATTCCTTAGATTGATGCAGGGTATTAACATCATCAAACAAATTGTCACCATCACCATATTCCAGATCAAAGCCACCATCACCATCACGCAAAGCAATAATAACAAGTGAATCATTTTCATTCAAATGTAGATCAAAATTTTAAAACCTTTATGCATCAAGTAAATTGTTTTACTTTATTCGTTTAAAACTTAAACTAATAAATAATAAGATCATTCAACTATCTAAAGTTATGATTTCTTTAGTGCCAACTAGACAATAAAAACTTATCGAATAAAGAGTTTACATTCAAAAAATTACTTATTTGAAATGTTATGTTAGTCAAAACAAATTTGATCTACATTAGAATATTTTAGCTTATTTACAGTTTACAAATATTATTATAAAAGGCAGTTAACTAGGGAAAATTCAACATGTCTTCACTATTTATCTAAAAAAATACCTGTAGAAGTGCTGGGCCGATCACTGGTACAAGGAAGCCACGGTAAAGAAATTCTAAAAGCTGCTTCTGCACTACTGGGTGAACAACTTGAGCAACTGCATTGCAAAATTCTAAAGAATTCATTAATTGAGTCAAAGCTGGTAAATCATTAATGTCATCCACTGTCAACCTATGCCAGTCTTCACTTTCGATATCAAGTGTTCTTGAAAGTAAAGAGTACAATCCACTAAGACCTGTTGCCAATACCTGAATATTATAAGTATGATTTAATTTAAATGTCACTATTCTGTTCTATATATCAATAAAGAATATAATAAACAAAAAATTTTAAATTTGTATGTTTTGGTACTTATGTGATAATGACTAAACAAATTAATTAACTGACTGCTAAATATAAAGTTCTACAACTTACCGAACAAATGTGAGATTCTTCTGCGATATAATTTCCAATTTCATCATTCTTTTTTGAAAGTGACATACATAATAGCATAGCATCCCTTGCTTGCTGCCCAATACCTCCTTCTCGATGTATGTATGGAATTAATAGTGTAAATATGATAAAACTAGAAAAATTATTATATTTAGTAAGTGTTTTTTCGAGTTTTTTATTTTTTTTAATACTTAAATCTAAATCTTATTTATTGACTTCACTGTTTTTTGTTATTAAATAAGAATTATATAAATTTTTATAAGCTGACATCTTACTTTGTATTATATTTGTTATTTTTCCTATTCATTTGACTGTGTACCATGTAAGGTTATCAGTTAAATTTCAACAAAGGAAAAATAACAATAACTAATATGTATGAGAATAAGTACTTGCTATTTCATAAAAAACTCAATAGTACTAAAGTATAAAAATATTTTTTCTTGACATTTTTTTAAACGAGTTGTATTAAGTAGCTTAGTAATTATTATTTCCATTTTCAATTCCATTGATTTTCTGAATAAAAAAAATCCCTACTATCGCCTACTGATATCATAAAATAATAAATGACCAGAAATAAGGGGTGCAAGTAATTTATGGCAAATGTATAGAATTCTAATAATTTTTATGTAAGAATAAATTTTTACCTCTAAAAAGATTTTTTATCATCATAGTTTTAGTCATTTGCAAAGGCATAATAAAAATTATATAAACAGAGAAGACAAATAACATACCGATTTCTTCCTGTTGCTGTGGGTCGAAAGAACAATCCCAAAAGATCAGTATTCTGAACAAGTGAGACACACAAGTGATTTAATAATACAACTAATTTTTTTTGTACTTCATGAGGCATTATATCTCCTGCACACTCATCTAATAAGTGCAATAATGGTCTTGTTACTGGTTCATGAGCCAAAAGTGAGCTATCATGAGATATCAACAATTCGTATAGCTTTAATTGTTCTAATCGGACAGCATCTCCAAATCTGTAATTAAATGCACATAATCAAATAGAGATATGTTTTTTCTTTGATTTGTTTGTTTAATAAATCATTTCAATTATACCTTCCAGTATGATTGCTCCACTCATATAACTTGTCTAGAAGATTCTCACTTAATAAATGTTCAAGGCAAGGAGAACAGTGAGCATTGGGCTGTGTTGCTGATACTATATTTCGTTGTTGCATACGTTGACTTTGATGTCGGTGCTGGATGGAAAAATCACGCAGTTCCAAACGCAAAAAATTAATCATCTGATCTACATGATTTACAACTCCCAAAACATCGTCATGACTAGGGATACCCTTGGGAGGCTGGAAAATAGTAACATCATACTCAATAATAAAGTCATAAAACAATTAAAATTCATTTTTATCCAGCTGTTAAGTGTTAAGCAACTATAAAGTGGTGTTCTATGTTATAAAAAAAATTTTAATAATGTGCAAGCACTTTTACTTAATTCCATTACAGTAACATATATGATAAAAAAGTAGTGAAATTGTTTTGTTGACTCTGGGAAACTTACAAGCGAGTGACAAATGATATCATAGCTTTGCTGCCAGTGTTTACGAAAACTATCATAACAGGCAACTGGATCTGCATCCTTGGGCGGCGAATCCCTGGAACGCTGCTTCGTGAAGCTGCTCCTGAGAGGACTGCTCCTGAGCCAACTCATTTTTTCGTTTTTCGTCAACACCTAAGTACACTCCGAATAATTTGCCTACCAGGTACATATATGGACTCGTGCGCTATCCCTGGCGAACGGTGCAGTTTTGTAATTACGCGATAAACGTGAATTTTCGCTTTCTTGAAACAGCACGTCGTAGACTCAAGTGGCTGGCGGTATCTGCGGCCCGACGATGACGTTGTTTGTGTCAATTGCCACTTGAAAGTTATATATCACGCGCGATAACTACACCCGCGTCTGTGTATGAATAGTCGTAATCATAGTAGACTTATTATGAATAGAGAAGACAAAGACGCGACAATGTGCGCACGATAACTAATAGGTACCATTGTATTTTTAGATATGCAGCTCTTCCAGCAGCAGCGACGTACGCTTGGTCTTCTTCATCATCGCTTTTTACCTATTCAGGGTCGATATTTTCCTACTTTTTCGCTGATGCGAGAAGTATTTGCAGGGAGGTGCTCGCGAAAAGTCACGAACGATTCCATGGTACACCTATGCACAGGTTGGGGTAAATTTGCGAACGCGACTTTAAAAAACTCAGATTCACTCATGGACGCGGCCATCAACAGGCCAACACTGAGCCACATACTAAATGCGTGAGGGCAGGAGAGCTGCTGAAGTCAGAACTCCAGAAGTGACAGCTTGACAAGTGACAGAAGTGACGTAGTGGCTACCTAGTACATTGATGGTCATAAACTAAGTATGGGACGATCAATTTCACCCGCACACACGCCACACAGTGCACAACTGCAGTCTGGAGAGTTGAGACTGTTGAGAGTGCAAGTTGAGTGAAACTAAACATTCGCCACTCACTGATCGTTCAATCTTTGCATTTAACAAAATATTATGAAAATAGAGGAAAACTTTTTGTCAATTTTTCACGAAACTCGGTAAAGTAGGAATCCTTTCAACTTTAGCACATCTCCCTAATTTTAAAAATATGAATATCTATTATTTACATTTCCAAAATTATAATTTGATATAATATAAATTTAAGAAGTAAGTATAATTTATAAAAAGTACACAGGTCTATATTACAGGGATGATAATCAACATGATAATACGAAATATTTGTAGATGAAATAAATATTTATTAATTGAAAAAGTTTTATTACATAAAAAATTTAATATTTTCAGCTTTGAGCATTTTTTTAAATGATTAAGTATTTTTATCACCGTATCATTTACATCTTTTCAACAGGTTTCAATCCGAGCAACGCGAAACACTGTTCCAACATCATCGCAGTCACCTCTGTTAATAATATCCGTCCCATATTTACTTTCACGATCTCTCCAGTCTTATTTTTCTCAACACAATAGCAACTATCGTAAAATTCTGTAAAAGTACAAGCGATTTCGTAACAGAACTCGCACAAACTGTGAAGACACAAATCCTTTGTGATTTTCAAAATAACATCTGGGAATTTCAATAGCACCTTCGCCAATTTCCATTCTTTTTCATGCTCCAGAGAAAGGGGTGTACTCTTGATCGCCTCTTTAATCTGTTCTCGAGTAACATTTGCCGTTCGAGCAATAGATCGAATCCTTGTAAGTGCATAGAGTAAATATACAGCTGTGTTGCCCTTATCCTCCAACATTTTATCAAATGAAAAAATATATTCGTGATTTCTATTATGACAAAGATCAGCATATTTTATGGAACTATAGGCTATGCATTCCTTAGCTTTATTGAATTCCTCTTCAGTAAGAACTTTATCCCGTTCTTTATCCCTCAACTTTTGTTCTGCTCTTTTCACACCTACATAAACGTAATTATTTGTCAGTATTCACAAAATTGAATAAAACTACTATTTAGACAAAATCTATTCAAAATATGGTCTAGACAAAATTTTTTAGATACACTCTGTTACTTAATTAGATAATATTTAAATCTACTTCCAATATAACATAATTTTCTTATTCTATTTAAAAATATAAAGCAGTTTAAGATTACCCTCGTTAAGTAAATCACTAAGTTTCACTGTATCTCCAGATCTAGTTTTGAATTTTTTCTTGTCTTCACCAAGAACAACACCAAAGCCAACATGATCTATTTTATGAAAATCCAAAACTATGTTGGCCCGCTTAGCACAATTTTCAATCAATTGGAAATGAACTGCTTGACCAGCATCTGTGACATATATTATCTGCACAAAAAGATTTTTCTATATTTATAAGTTTCTTTATTTTTTAAAATCATTTAATTATTAAAACATACCCATTCTGCTCGCTCTTCTACAATTCTTTGTTTAATTGCTGCCATATCTGAAGTATCATAGGTGAATCCTCCATCGCTTTTGATGATAGTTAATGGAATTCCTGCCTTTGGTTCAGACCACATTATCTTACGACCATCATCTTCTTCTAGAAAACCTTTTTCTTCTAGATCCTTTACTATTGCTTCCATGTGCTTCTGGTAAAAGGATTCACCTCTTTCAACCACCGTAATATCCAAGCGTTCATAAATGTTTTGAAATTCTTCAATCAAAAAAGATAAAAAATTTGAATTTTTTACTTTTTCATGAAATGCAATAATTAAAAATTGTATTAATTTTTTACAAACTTATTTGTATTTACCTTTTCTTGATACATCACATATTAACTTCCAACCTTGAATTATTTTAGGATCATGAGCCTGTAACTTCACTACATTTTCATAGGCCCTTTTCTTGAATTCTTCATCTTCATCAAATCTTATCTTGGATTCTTTATAAAAACTCTATAAATTAAGTAATAAATAAATTAAGAGATTGAAAATAAATATATTTATTTTTCATAAGTCATAAAAAATTACCTGCAGATCAGAAATTGGTGGAGATTCTACAGTATAGTTTGGAAACTGATCTTCGAGGTGTGCAATTAACATTCCGAATTGTGTTCCCCAATCTCCAATATGATTCAACCTTAAAACATCATGGCCTATGAATTCTAGTAATCGGCTAATACTCTCTCCAATTATAGTGGATCGTAAATGACCAACATGCATCTCTTTTGCAACATTCGGACTAGAAAAATCCACAATAACTTTTCGCTTCCGAGCCACTGGTGGTGCAGAAACTTTTTGTCTCTTTAACAAATTTACGAGTACTGTTTGACCTAATTCACGTTTTAGATAAATATTTATAAATCCAGCTGGTGCAACCTCTAATTTTTCAATTAATGGAGAAGAAGCTACTTTAGATGTTATTTTATCAGCAATTTCTCGAGGAGTAAGTTTTTTACCTAAATAAAAATATAAATCATAGTATTTAAAAAAAGTTTTAATATTTCTTTGTGATAATCTATAATTGTGTTTACCTTGAGAGGTGTTACTTGAAAATAGTTTACAAAGAGGCAAAGAACTGTTACATTGGTAATCACCAAATTTTACATTATTACTCGATGATATTATAATTGGTGGATCAGTTAAATCTGGATATGCTTCATTAATTGCTTTTTCAAATAATATATATAATGTTTCATAGATACTGATCATATTGTCAGATTTAGATAGATCAGTGGTGAGAGCGATGCGTTTGGATTTGCGTTCCTCAAGTGTCTACAAATAAAATATTTCCTATTGTTTAAAATGAAGGCTACTGAAGTTTAGTGCAGTAAATATTAAATCCAATTAGAAATTATTAGTTTAGCATATTTACTTTTTTTAGTATACTAATTCGCATCTTGAGTTTTTCATTTTCTTTTTTGACCTTCTCTAGTTCAGCTTCACTTACGGTATTACTATCCTTAAATGTATAATTACCCGTATCTATAAGACTTTGTAAATATTCAAGTTCTTTTTTTACAACTTTTAATTCTTCTTCCTAAAATGTTAGTAAGTTTAAACATGAGAAAAATGAAAATACTAACTTTAACGGCATAACCTAATGTAGGTGACGACCATCACATATTTCATATCTAAAAGTAAATACAATTAATAAATACGAATAATTTATTAGTTATACCGCAGTAGCTGCCCGTTCTTCAAATAAATTTAATTCCGTAAAAGGCATCTTGCAACTACAATATGCAGTTCTTTTTGTAATGTCCACGTGCTGGAAACACTGGCGTTTTCAAACACCTTTATACTTCTAAGAAGACTCTTCTTAGAAGAGTAAAATGGCAAGGCAAGTGCTGTCGGCAGTCGGCGTGTCGCTGATGATCCTCGGACAATACCGGTTGAGATGAGAAACACTGTTTGACTGTTTGCACAGTATATAGTGAATTATAAATACATATACGCACGCATACGCGATTTCAGAATAGAATTGTAATAGGTTACACGTATACCTTCTTTACCGATCTCGGGCTTATATTTGGGTCGCACGAGAGACAATGCAGCAACTACTTATATATATATACCTATATATATAATGTACAAGCATATTAGATGCTCCATAACAACATAATATTCCGCAGAAACACATTTTCAGTAAGACATATATAGCTCACAAGAAAAAGATTAAGGTAGTTTATAACATTTGAAAATTAACAATCAAATTTACTTAGTTCAAAATTACTGGAAATGTTATACTAGAGGTCAGCTGTTATTTCGACAGCTTGGTATACCTACTCTGTGAATGACTGGTCGTGAACCAGTCTAAATTTTCTAAAACAAAAACATATGATTCAATGTTGTACTCTGCCTGACATTAGTGGCATTCGTATATCATTGTCACAATTGTATAAAAATGCATTTTTCATAAAGTTCTAATGTGCGCGTTAAAAAATTGGCACAAAAAAGATTTATTTCGGATTTATTCGTTTACCTTTATTCTTAATCAATGTTTGAAAACAATTTAACTTGGAGAAACATCGTTTTTTAATCTACCCTGGTCCGAAGTACCACTTCCCGTCCTGGCGAAAATGGTATTTTCGGCCCGGGTATGATAAAAAATAGTATATAATATACGCACCACGGAAGAAAATTTGGCCAGCCCGCAGCTCGTGTAAATTGCCACCCTCGCCTTTATTTGGCTCGGGTGGCAATTTACACGAGCTGGAGCTGCCAAAATTTTTCCCGCCGTAAGGTGCATAATATATAATACTATTTCAGAATTTTTATACATATAACACAAAGTAAATGTAAACTTAGATTTATATAATTTTTCGATTCAGACAATGTATATACGGTTTGCTCAATTTTTTAATCATCTGTAGAGTGCATGCGCTAAATTACAAAAATTATTATAATAGCTTTGTTTTCGCTGCTTGTGTTAGGCAACAATAACTCGAAACGGTTCAAATTCGTTTTGTTACTTATATATTTGTTACTTTCAAAGTTGAAATTTAAAACCCACGAAGAATCAAATAAATAAAACAAATACTTAATAAATTAAGTATCATTTCAAATAATATAACTATTTCAAAATATAAAAAAAGTATTAACTAAAAGAAAAAAAGTTCTAATCTTATTACGTTATCATGCTACCTTGAATGATATATATGGAATAATTATAAATAAATGATCTTATTTGATTAATTTTTATTGTTTTTTATTTGTGTAATATATGGTTGAAATCGTAATAGGGAAATAGGTATAAGGTTACAATATTCAAATTCATTCTGAAGAGGACGTTGCAGGAAAATCTCAAGTGATGTTAAAACTCCGACCTCAATGTTTTTACCCTGTTAACAAAATCCAGCTGGATTTCTAGTTGGAATCACAGCTGGAATTCCACCTGAATCGATCTGGATTCCAGCTGGAATCGACAGGATTTTCAGGTGGATATTCAGGACCTGGATTTTTGCAAATAATTACTAAAAATTGAAGTTTACGTAGATTTGGTCACCATATTACCCACCCTGGGGAATTAAGATTTTATATTCGAAATTTTAACTTTTATAAAATTCAATTAAAATACAAAAAATTCGAATATAAAAGCTTAATTCCCTAGCTTAGATGTTATCATCCACATGGTAACACCTAGTATGGCCAGCAAATCTACGTAAATAAAACTCCCATTTCTAGTAACTATTTGCAAAAATTCAGGTCCTGATTATCCACCTATAATTCCAGCCTGGAAATCCAACTCTTGCAATTCACTTTAAGGGGGTGTCAAAGTCCTACAGTT
>UELU01106269.1:0-16382 GCA_900490025.1 Megastigmus dorsalis
TATATATATATATATATGTATATACATACTCGGAGAACGACCAATAAGTAATCGCGAGCGGCAGCACGGAGCTACTCATCAACAAACGTCATGCCGATCGTACATATCAACTAACACGAAGGACCAGCTCGAACGATCTCTCAGCGACAAAGTGTGAAAACAAAACAAATAGTAATGCGTAGTGAGTATTGAAATAGGAATGTGGTGCGACATTCACATGGATTAGACACAGGCTCTTAAAAAGTAAAAATGAAAAGCTGCCTTTGATCGACTTAGATTTCTGACAAGGGATTTCTAATCTATCAGTGGCGGTTTTAGATAGAATGATACAAGCAGCATTGAATAACAAATTAACTACTTAGTTTAGGAAATCGACTAAATGATTTTCGTTTACTCATAAAATGTTTTAATTCATTAATCAGATTAGAGATGAATCTTAATTTTTAATTTCAATACATTTCAGTAATATCTTTTGAATTAACTTTAATATAAAAAATCAAGCACTTTTAAAATTTTCCAACTAAAACAGTAGTTAAAAAACAAAGTCGAATAAATTCTCAAAAGTAAAAAACTACTGAGTAGTTAATAATCTTATTTGATGCTGTGCAGAAATCAATAGTTATAATTCAGGAAGGAAAGTCAGGGGATTTGACCTTAAAAATGCGACAATAGAAGTGTTAAAACACCTACCTCGGAAATCGAGTGTACCTTTATTCTCATCATCATCATGAATCATCATCATTAGCAATCGTAATATCACATAAAATCAGCTCTTATGTCACAAATAAGGGTTCACACATCGACGGTATAAACCTTGATCGGAGTAGCGCTTTCGTCAAGCAAAGCAAGATAAAATAAAATAAAAAGCAGAAATAGTCGAAAAAAATAAAACAAAAAGAGAGAAACGTCAAAGGGAGAGAGAGAAAGAGAGCGCGCTATCTTTTGCGGAGATATTTTTTTACCATCTAGAGTCAGCAGTTCTAATCTTTCTATTGGACTTTAGAAAAGCGGATAGAGTCAAAGCACTCATGGTAGATTTCTTCGTTTTTTCACGAAAAAAAAAAAATATTGGAGACGGAAATTAGAAAGTGCAATGGGTGTTAAAAATGGAGATGGACGCTATTCGTTACTTTGAATTAAATTAATATAAGAACGTCTCTTTGGATTTGACGTCTTTTGTATAATTCAATTGGGCAAGTTGTATACATTAGTTGTAATTCGACTTTCAAATGCAAAGAAAAACATTTTACAGCTTAAAAATTGGCTGATAATTGTTTTAACAAAAGCAATAAATGTATTTCGTCGTTTAGCATATCATTAGCTCGATCGTAAAGAGCATTTCTACTTTTGAGCAATAAAATGTGCACAATTAACATTCAAGAAACTTATGTTTAATAGATTAATTAAGTATATAATTAGTAGAATAACTTTGCGTAAGATTAGAATTCTTTTTATGATTCAATATAGTCTTTTACACTTTTTTACAATGCATTTTTGTAAAGATCTCAAGTAAAATGATTTCAGAAAAATCGTAATAGAATAAGCAAAAATATTTAAAGTAACGAAAGCTGTCAATATCTGGTAAAGACTGTTCGGGTTGCCTTTTATGTTTTTCCTTAATAAAAAATAATGAAAAAACAAAGTATTGTCTCACACACCTATTCGATCAGACTCGAAATAGAGCAGTTGCGGAATGTGTAGCCAGTCATAGAAAAAAAAAAGAACAAAGCACTCTGCTTCGTGCGATCGCGAACAATGCGTCGTTACTTATACTTCTCAAGCACTGTAAATAATTTCTAAAGATAAACGAATAAAAAAGCTAACTGTAAGATTATTGTATAAAGACTGATTAGGCTAGCCTCGGTATTTATTCGGATTTTGTCGGTAATAAAAATAGCACCGATGGCTTGCGTGTTTAACAAAAAAGAAAATTGTCATTCGAAACACTCGAATGCAATAATTGTCGAATATTTTTTGTATGTTTCTATCATTTTAAGGTCTTTTTGTAATTGTACTAAATTATTGAATAATGAATCTTAGTTTGTGTAATTTATGGTTTGCGTTAAGGCGACGACGAGTAGAATGCAACCGCTAGTCGACTTTTTTGATAAAAACACTGATGCCATAATTTCAAGAGTTTAGAGACAGAGTGTATTTAATTACAAACTTATTTTAAAATTATTTTAGAATTGCAAATTGCATTTCTTAAGCTTTAAGGAAGAAATTATAATGCATTCTTACATTACTTTGGAGCATAAAGAGTAAGAAAAAAACGTATAATGTAACCAACGCAGTTATAACAGAAGCGGCACTATTATCGTCACAACGTATAAATATTATTTGAGCATTGTACTAAGCCATTGAAAACTAAATGTAAACTTTGTATATTCATTTACCAAGAAAATAAAATGAAATTATTCAACAATTCCGATTTGAGTAAAGTGTTTCTATTTATTCTTTTACTGTTAGGTATATACTATATTTACGCAATTTTTACCACAAAAAAATGCCTTATAAACACAATTTGTATAAAAGGTACGTCTTAAAATTATTTTGCATACAGCTTAACTGTATATCACATACAAAAAGTAATATAGTATTCTTGATTAGTGATGTTAGAAAAATTAATTCTATCTATATTTTGATAATTGTAAGCTTTATACAAATTCAATCATTCTATTTTTATACACATCATAGCAGTAGAGTAATATCCAAATCATTGCAGTACTTGTTCCATTAGTGATCGAACACTTTTTAATTCTGTAAAAAAAGATATTCAAGTGTTTATATTATATAAATGACAGTGAGAAATAATTTGTTAGTACCTGTGAGCAATTCACTTAATCTATCTTTTGGTATATTGATTGTAGTCTCTATTTCCTTATCACCTGTATTTTTTATCTTAAAGGCTACTTTTGCAAATGGAGATGGATTTTCACTAGGTATGACTTCTACTGACGATAATCTGCTCACTGCAAACCGATAGTCAGTGTTTTAAATTTGCATTAATACTACTAGATATTTTACAATATAGCAATTTTTTATATCAAATTGAAAAGTATTAATTTATAATATTCATAAATAAAAATAACAACATAAAAGAACAAACTTACATCTTAAAGATTGGCCTGTCAGTATAGCAGTAATTTGTGCACAATTGTCAGTATGTAGCCTCGAAATAACAGTACTGTGTTCTCTTGGCAATCCTAATTGCTGTAATTCACTACTAAGATCAGCAGGCGAGACACTATTTCTAGCTGATGAAGTGAAGATCATCTCTAAAGCAGCGATAATTGCTTTCAGCTCTCCGATTTCTTAAAAAATCAAAATCAATGAGTTTCATCACCAATTCTTTACATATTTAAATACAAATTTAACGTTTACCTAGTTTTAAATCTTGAGCAATTTTTTTTGTTTTTTCTTCCTATAAAAAGAAAATCAAGGTGCAAGAAATAATATTTCTGTGTAAAAAAATGACTAAAACGTTTAAAATAACTTACATCGAGTTCCTCATCCGTAAGAGAGTTAATAACTAGTTGTCCAAGGGTTTTCATTTTAGAGGATAACTGTCAAACAATTTATTAAGTGTAATTTATTATAGTATAGGTAAGTTAATATAGAAAAAGTAAAATACAACAGAAGTATATAGTTACAGACCATTTGTGAGAGATTGTAAATCTCAACTAGTAGCCAGTCTGGACAATCAACATCACCGAGAAATCTAAACCTCTGAAAGATAATCATTTAGAGTTTTAAAGTTGAAACATATATAATTTAAAACATACAATATAGAACTTTACCATTTTAAAAAATATATAATATAGTTTCTCCTTAAAAATTGATTTTATTTTATAAAAGTAATAATGTACAATATTAAAATTATATCGGTTTTATAAATACATGTAAACTAATCTGTTCATTTGTGTGAAAAAAATCTTGTTATGTTAAAAACTATTTACAAAACGCGAACATTTTCATTATTGGTTGAGGTTAAGTCAAGCTGTCACACGTATTTACGTTTTTACAAATAATGCGCAGATTTATTTGCGCATCTTTAGCAGTTCGCGTACCATACACATTATGCAAAAGCGCGCTAGTGAGCAAAACGCGGTAAATTTGAATTTTTGAAACGATGCTTTTGAAATATGTTTAAATGTGTATCTTCTGATTAATATTGAAGTATACTGCAATTAGACTTTCTAAGAAAATTACTTCATAATGGAAAGGGAAAGTCAACTCAGCCGAAGTAAAATTAACTTTTTAGAGAAAACGTTCGAAACCTATGTCAATACTTAGAACATCAAACGACATTTAATTTGAAAATTGAAAAAAGATTGATTGAAAAACAGGTCTATCTATACATATCTGTTTCTACTTCGAAAGCACATAGGTTATGATTAGTAAGCCTAGATGCTGTTTTAAACCGTCTTTTTATACTTTAAGTGACAATTCATAAAATCATAAGTGTCAGACGTTTCCCTCGCAATTTTAATACGAGCCAGTATCGGCGTTCTCCTTTGAATAGTATAATATTTAAATCTTTGTACTAAATTTTGCAATACTAATTTTTTTAGTCTTCATTCAAAGATATAAAACAAGATATGAAGCAAGTAATAAGTAATTTTAAAGAAAAATTAGTAGGTAAACTACAATCATTGGGACAAGGATTGGGATAATAAAAATACACAGACAATATAAAATGATTGAAGTACTGTAGACACATATATTTCTCATTTTTTTTTATACAGTATACATCGATATGTGAACAGGAATAATTTCTCTTTATTTGTTGTTTTGTTTTGTTCATTAAATCTGTTTTGTGCATGCATTTCGCAAACTGAAAATAATAGGTACTTTTTTTTTTTCTTGTTGTATATATAGGCTATCGAAGTTTCGTCATCGCCACCACTCGTCGCGTATAAGCCTAATTATATTTACATTGTGCACTTAACGAGGTTCTTCACCGCTTACACATATATAATATTCGCGCAAACCCTCCTCCCACTTTATTCCCGTGTAACACTTGACTCGCCGATACATGCAGTCGTCGTCGTATGTGGACTTGGACGTTTCTCGAGGGGCCGACGATTATGGTAGATATTTTCCATCTCTATCCGTATTATAATCTATCCGCGTCTATTATCCATTTCTGCCTATAAAATTAATCGATAACGCTGAAAGGAAATTTTGGACGGCTCGCTAAGATTCTCCAGACCAGTTTGGTGGTGTAATCCAATGTAGATGCAGCTACGGTAAGTATGAAGAAAGTTTAATCGAAAATCTGGAAGTTCTCCCTACAACGTCGACGGCCCCCTAAACTCGTTATTGTTAGCGTCAAGCGCGCATTTCATTTCTCGATATAATGACTCGATATAATAAAATCCATAAAAGTTTCTTTGGTCTGTTGTAGAGGTCTTTTTTTTTTATTATTTTCTTAGCACCAAAAATATCTCGTTCTGAATTCCTAAGCGTTAATCCACCCTCTGAGTGCCAATGTATTTATACAAAATCATTATTAAGACAGGTACTCTGGATTTTTTGTTCTGCATAGTGTATGTATAAGCGTTTGATTCGTTTTATCAGTGTTGTATTTTCACTCTGTCAGAAAATATACGTGAATAATAAGCGTATGTACTTAGTTCATTTGACTAGCGTTTGATTTCATTGTTTTATAGTTTATTGTGATAAAAAACGTCCCATTGCTCGCTGTACTCGATTGGTTTCCATTTTTTTCTCCTTACACTTGTTTCCATTTATGGTTTTATTTTACCATACTTTAGTCACGAGTTTTTATATATTTTTTTTCCTTTTTATTCAACTAACGAGGAAAGCAAGTGAAAACAAGTATTGTTAGATTCCATTCGTCGATAACTTTTTTGAAACATTATTACTTCCCCAAAACTTACTTTCGTCAAATATTCCATTCTAAACAGATTTAAATGGAGATCAGTTGATATAAATTATGCTTTCTATACTAAGTAGACAATCATATTTTTTAAAATATGTACTAGATTATACGTGTAAGTCGTGAATCGATCTAAACGCTACATGTATAAATAAACAACTGTGCGATAAACGTCGAAATATTTACTCGGTTCAAGTACGGCTTCGTTAAAATTTTCTATGAAATTAATGAAATGCAGCTTGGAGTAAATGTAAAATATATAAGTATTGTAAGTGTTTTACAAATTAACATAGTAGTTCGGTAAGTATCTCTTTCCAAAAAACACCACTTATCCCTTTAAACCTTTAAATAATCAATAACACACATGTGCAGGAGTCACATCTTGTTCACACTTACATATATTTATGCCTTCCTTTCTTTATTACAAAACAAGTAATGCATACTTCTTTTAACACATACTCGATGTAATTAATTGCATGCTAGCCATGACTCTAACAAAGTTACTATTTTGTTTTACAAGAGCTCAAACGTTATAGGTATAGGTTATAGCATTTCAGCGTGTGTCCGTTGGCGCATCGAGATCCAAGAGGCGAGTGGCGTAATATAATTCAAGGCTAAGAAAGCCGAACTAATTTTGATAACGTTGATGAGCTCGCATCCAACCTACAAAAGTTCCGTTCGATTCAAATATGAGCAAAAGCAGGTAGTTTTGGAGGTCGCAAAAGCCAATTAAGGATACGGCGCTCGACATGTTTTATATATTTGATTTTGACCGACTAATATTAATATCAATGAGAGCTTATTTGCGGTATGAAGCTTCTGAAAATTTTGCTCATATGTAAATTCGAATTTGTTACCTTTTATAAAAAACATGTTTTGGAAGTTGATGGTTTTAATAATCGTTTAATCTTATGTATATGTATATATTTTGCACGTAAAAACTACCTCTATATTATATACTGATAATTGTGACAAATAGTGTCAACGAATCTTTTCCAATTCGAGTTGTTCGTAAAATATTAACTTTCTTACGGATTAAGACTGGAGGAATTGATGGTTGAAAGATATATTATACGCATACTAAAATTCAACGTCTCCCCGCTGTGATCCTATAAAAATCACCAACACTTTTTTAGGCTTTATTCTCTCAATTCGAGGATTTAAAAAACGCCTCTAAACTAATTGTTAGCGCTTCGTAGAAAATGTTCTTAAGGGCTCGTCAAAGTAACGCTTATCGTCCAAATCCATATGTATGTTCATACAACGTATAGACCATCAGTCAATCATTGCAATCTATCTATAACATTTCTAAATCGGCTGTATAAATTTCTTTAACTCAAACTCAAGGATTGTTTAAAAAGAAAAAGCTACAGGTTATACATACTCGCGAGTGAGTAACTCGGACCCGGTATAATATAGTTTTCAATTGGAAAGCGTACAATGATGGTCGGTAAAACGGTTTCATAACTTTCACGCACCCCTTAAAAACTCAGCGATACGGTGAGCGCGAGGTACATAAGAAAGACTAGATGAGAAGAAGGAAAATAAAATTCGTGAAGTAGTAGGGAGTGTGGGGGAGATATATATCCTCGAATTCTCTTAGCGTTTCGCTTAAACCCCCCTATATGTCTATAACGTAACACCCGCACACACTAGAAATTTATATGGTATCCACATAAGAAGATTTTTACATCCCCTCTTAAAACACACGCTTATGGGCGAGGAAGAAATGACTAAAGTATGGTACGCGCGATTGACATCGACGATATGAGATACACAGTCACGGATAGGATACAAGGTACTCTTTATGTTTCCTGTGTGTTGTGTGTGTGTGTGTGTGTGTGTCGTTGCGTTGTTGTGTTTTTGTGTTTTTGTGTGAGTGTAACAGTTTTAATTGTTAACATTTAGAGAAAAATATACGACTTGACCTTTTTTTTGTTTCATTTCGAGATATATATATATATATGTATGTATTTATATATAATAAATCCTTTCTGTCTCTCGTTAGCGATTAAAATTTACTTTATTTATTTATTAATTTTTGTTTGTTTTTATTCTTCTCCTTATAATAAATTTTTCCACGCAGCTTATTCGTGTATTTGACTTTCCATTGTTTGTACACAGTACATAGTTTACTTCGATTCGCGAAATGAAGCACAATTACATTACGAGTTTTTATCTTTTAACAAGGTCGAGACTGTCGAGAGTGAGGCAATAGGTATAGTTATATAGAGGCAGAGAGAGAGAGAGAGAGTCGGAGAAGGAGAGATAACGGGAATAAAAGTCGGAGAAAATGCGCGAATCTCTCTTAACTACAATATATTCTTCGCTAAGGAACATATCGAAACTTTCTGCTGCACATATAATAATCGAACGGATATTCGACTCAATTAAGCGTAATTTACGTGCATGCGTGAATTGCTACTATTACAAACGAGTGTGAATCACAATGAAAAGATAAATACGCGTCGTGACCTTCCCTCCTCTCGTTTTGCAATCACACTCACACACACTCACACACATACACACACACACACACACACACACACACACACACATCTACATTAGTCGACAATCATTGTAGGATATAATTTTTCATTACCAAGACCAAAAATAATCGTTAAATTTTAATATATTCTCTCAACAGATTTATAATACAAATAAGGTACCGCAAACAAGAGAAAAAAGGAAAGCGAGCAATCTTACGATTTCTGAGCTGAAAATTAAATGGGGGGCCATCGAGAGGCACGGGGGAAACTAAAAAACTCTCTCGTCGCGAGAATCATGCAAAAAAAGTAAGTGCCAGAGAAAAAGATAGCGACGCAGCTGTTAAACTATACCTCGTATATAAAGTGGCGTGGGAAGTGTGCATATAGCACGCAATGAGTCTTGAGAAAGAGAGAGCAAGAGAAAGAGACAGTGCTCCGTTTCTTCCTGGGGATGGGAGCGATAAAGTCGAGACAGAGATGTGAAAAGAAGGGTGGGGGTGGAGTGGAAAGGTTAGCTTCTCTCTCCAGCTTCGTCGATTTTAGCCTCGCGTGTTAAGGTGTGTGTATCTATATATCCTCGGCTCCCGCTCTTCTTCATCTTCCTGCCCCTCGGGCCCCTCGGTTACCGCTTCTGCTGCTGCTGCTGCTGCTGCTCCTCCTCCTCCTCCTTCCTCGCTTCTTTAGCGTCGCCCGCGGCATTATTTTTACTGCTGCAGCTCTGGAACATAGGCGAAAGCATAGAGGGGCTGTCAGTCGGATACATAGGTTAATAATTTCCCGCTTACGTTGTGCGAGTACGATGCGTGTAGGTGTTTGCGCGTCGTATAGGGTGGCCCTGGAGATTGACTTTGACGAAGGCTCGGGGTGGTTAAAGTGCCAAAGGCGCGCCCCCTACGTTTAAGCGCGGCGATTCTTTGCGCGGAGGGGGGACACACGCGAAAAGGTGCCGGGATGACGACGATCGTCCTCCGCGATATCAAGCGATAAACGCCGTCTGCCTTTATCTATATATATATATGTATATTCTCCGGCGCGGATTATCCCAGATGGGGAAATTATGCTGTTATGCTTAATTGCTTGGCGTTTGGCGGCCGCGCGAGGCTACGCCCATGAACGGCGCGCGACTGGCTTATTGCGTTATTACTTATTAGCGGGCTGGCTGGGCTGATGAGTTGGGTGCGTTCGTGTGCGAGAGAGTGTATACTTACGTTCTCTTATGCGGTGACGAGGAAATTCCTCGGATGCTACTTGCGTACGTACGCATACTTGTAAGCGGTGTAATTTAGTGTAAGGAATATATACGTGTAAGGCGTGTACGGGATTTCATCTTTGATTAATGCGGCACGCAATAATTGTAGTTGAAGATACATGCTACAGGAACTTACGGAACATTACATTTTAAGTGTTTATTTGAGTATTGCGCACAAAACATGGATTCTTAAACTCTGTGAGAAATTGCCTTAAGTACTGCTTCTCACCGTATAGACATTGAGCATCGCAACATTTAACGGAATCATATATGGCAGCTGCAAGAAATTTTTACAGATAACAAGGCAAAGGCTTTAATAAAGAGGACATATATCCCTTATTGAAGCGCAAGAAACGTCGTACGTCAAAGTCAACAGTTTAAAAATGTTAAATAACGATATTTATGCGCCTCGCGTTTATAATGAAAGCTGCCGAGTATCTTACATTGGCCGCAGGTTATAATTCCGAATATGATGTATATGTAACAAAAAGAGTGCAGCGCATAATGACATTGATTTTGTATTATATAAGCAGCTGAAAATAATATTTAATGCGATGAGATTTGAAATAGGTTCGATGCGAGAGATTATTAGCTGAATATTAATGTTAAGCGGAAAATTTGGTATTCTAAATATTCAATCGATCGCCGATAAAAGCGGCATATTTGCATGCGAACCTCCATGCGTAAGAAGCCGGGATGAAAATATTGCTCGGGTAAGTGAAAAATTAGCTATATACACGAGCTCCCTTTTACTCTCGACAATGATTTCGAACCATTAACATTTTATACCGTTCATTAACGAGATACAGCAAGCAGATTTATGCGTATGTATCTTGCGAATAGGCGCATCTTTCCCCCTAATATGTCTCAGGTGGAAAGGTCGAGCTTGGATAATATCAAGCCTCCAGAGTGAAAAGATCACACGATACGTCACGTATTATGTGACATTTCTCCTGACATTATGGCACAATTTATTATAGACTGAATTTCGTATAAAAAATGCACGGTAGCTATAATCAGTAGTGTATACTTTATTACTTTTATTACCCTGTATATGTCACCTGTCAAAATTTAAGGTGATAAAAGCAAAGCACAATTTAATCATTGTCAAATGCATTAGTTACGCAAAATTTACCACGTAATAAACTGCGGATTCTATGAGATTACATGATCACATTCACTATATCTACATAGCATTCTACATATAAGTATTTCAGAGATTCGGGACGACAATAACGGCAAAGAAAACTTCAGCGTCTTTTCAAACCATATGAAATAGTGAAGAAAAGCTCGTCGGACGAAAGAGACTTTAGCTCGACTGTATATAATACATATCCAGATCCGCAGAGATGAGTAAGATAATCGTGCGTCCGAGCTACCCTTTATATCACAAGGCAAACGTAAATTCAGTCAGCGGGGCTAAAATCCCGCGACATCAAAGGTGCAGCGCGTCCCGGAGAACTGAATAATATGAATGCCGCGAGCAAGAGGTGAATAGGTATAATCGGGGGGACTAGAAAAAGAAGGAGAGCTGAGGAGCGTAAAGGAGAGGATATCCACGGACGAAAGTAATGAAGAGATCGAGCGAGTCAAAAGGTGGCCTAATGGATTGAGGCTCTCGAGCGTGGAAATCTCGTACCGCACGGGTCCACGCGGCCGGTTTATTCCATTGTTGGGGGTGGGACGATAAAAAATTTAACGAGCGATAAACTGACCGCCGAATTAACAATTTCGGCCTCGCCGCGGATTAACGAATATCCCTCGCGCCAAATGATACATTTATTAATCATCTTCTACATTATTAAAACGTCTTTATATAAAAACATATAATACAATGTTGGATAATTTAGATGCAAGCAATATTTTAGAAATTATATATATATCATTTAAGGATTAAGTATACACATGAATAAATGTATATTTTGTATTAATTATGGATACTTTACATGTAAGTATATCGTGAAATTTTACATCCTGCGCGCATCAGCATATATTCTGAAATTAATTACGAGAAAATTCAAATCTATACTGTTTATTTTCAATAAAATAACATAACATCCCTCCCAGCTATATAAAGTAAACCGAAAATTGCAACAGAATAAGTGCGTAACACATATACATATAAGAAAATAAGAAATAAAAACGGCAAGGAAGTAATCGTGGAAAATAGTGGAATCAGGTAGTGGGTATAGGTATGAGGTGTTGGGTAAAAGCGGGGTAATAAAGATTTCAGCCAGCTGGAGAGGGAAGAGCTGGAGCTTACCGAAAAAAAAGGTAATAGAACTACGGCGAGAGAGCGGAGCGCGCGTAAATGGGAGCTTCGCGCGCAGGGATAGCGAGGAAATGAAAGGAGAAAAAGGGCCGTAAATTGATCGCGATGTCAAGAGGTGGGACCGCGTCGCAGCCATTACACACGCGTACAGACTGCGCCCAGCTTTTGTATCAACGAAATTCGTTTAGCCGCCGATTTATATAAGACCCCCGATTAAAGATTCGCGATTCATGACAATATACATGTATACGATGGTAGAGCACAAAGTGTGCAAGTAGGGAGAAAACGAGTGTGCAGACGCCGGGATTATTGAATCCCGCGCGAGCGGTATAAATAATCCCTCCCCTGGCACAATAAGAGCCGCAACAATTGCCATTCTCTTGATAAATTTAATAACACGCGTGCGTATATATACACGTTATTTGCTCTCTCAGGCAAGTTCGCTTTCCGCAGCCGTCGCATACAACAATGGTCCGAAGATACATTTACGAGCTGCTGCTGCTGCTGCTGCTGCTGCTGCTGCTGCTGGCGCATAGCACGCATTGTTATAAACCGCTGCAGCCGCCGAGTCGCGGGAATATAAAGCCGTCGACGCGCCGTTGAAGCGTTTAAACACACGAGAGAGCAAATATCGCGCGATCCATTCTTCCCGCCTCGGGGGCAAAAGTTATAATTAAGTTCTTCGTTGTATACAGTGATGCGACGTCTTATAACGATCTACTTATATATAACTGGGATATAGCAATCAATCGAAGCTTTGGTGTAATTGGCGCAAGCTGCATGCGTTTAGAGCGGGACGAGCATCAAGATAGTCGTATAATAGGGACGCGTAAATTAGCTACACCAAGAGTGGAAAAGTCTAATAGTGAGTGAGCGAGAGAGAGAGAGAGAGAGAGAGATAGCGATAGGGAGAGAAGAAAGAAAGATATACAAGAGAAGGTCGCGGCACAATGGCATCGAGTTTTTAGCGCAAACTTGGCCGACGCAGCGGCGCCCACAGCTGACGCAAACTCTCCACGGCGCACTACTCGTATTCCCGAGCTTTGACGAGTCTCTCTCTGTCTCTCTCTCTTTATACAGCATCGATCGTGCCCCCACGCGCCTTTTTTTTAATCAAATCCGAATAGAAGAGTTACCAACCGTTGTAAGCGTTCCGATTGCCCCGTGCGATACGAGCGGTACAATGGGACGATGGTAAAGGTATAAACCGCGGACCTCAAAGCTAAGCGAGTTTGTCGTGCCCACACACACACGGCAAAGTCGCGACTATTTTTCCGATAACTCGAAATACTCGCGGCGTATAAGCACATATATGTAGGGGATCGAATGGACTGGACTTTAGGCCAAGCTTCTAGTAGAGCGGAACTTTTGCAAATGGCGCGTTGGCCGCTAAATCTCCGAGTTGAGGAAGAGCCTGGGAGTTTGCTCGTCGTATGTCTCCGGGGAGTTGGATTTGTTGGCATGCGCGCACAAAGGGAAGTACTTGGCTGAAGAGAGAGAGGGAGAGATGCAAATCCCTCGCGATCATTTAAATTTTTCCGTTCTTTTTTTTTTCAGTCCCGAGTTTCCTCGTATTTATATACAGAGATTTCGCCCAGGAGAAGATTTCGATGCTTCGTGTGGGTGTCGGTATATTATAGAGTTTTGGCTGATGAGAAAGATGGAGACAAGTGGAAGTGTAAGAGAATATTTGAGAGATAGGCGTGAGGTTGCAATTGACAGAGATCCAAGCGAGTCGACTAATTTCCACTGTATAGGGCTTATTCTCTACATTTGTCAATTAACTGTCGGAGTGCAGAACCGCAGCCGAGTGCTGTGTAATGCAAAATCTAATTAAATCTCTCGGCCTTTGCGCCGCATAGAGATTATGCACGAACACATGCATATACGCTGTAATACGATTTTTTTTTCTCCAGAAAATCCACATCTCGAATTTATGTAATATAATAGAAAGTATTACGAAAAGTCGTCGAAATTCGTATAAGCGCTTTGAAACTCACTCGCCGAAAATTTTTTCCCCAATCACACAAAGCCCGCAACAATTAACAAAACATCGACCAAAAAAGTAAAGCAGTTGCAACAGAGAACCGATTACCAGCAGTTGTAACAGAGAAAGAACATTACATAGGAGGCGTGTATAGACCAGAAGCATGAAAGGGGGAAGCTGTATAACTGGTAAGCGCGCGGATTCGAACAATAAAAACGATAATAGGAGAGACACAGTGCGCAGTTTCCAGTGGCAGCCTAATGTAAGACAAGAAATGGATGAGGCAAATTAGTTTTATGGATGGTGTCGTTTACCTAATGCCGCTCCGATTCCACCGCCATCCTTTCCCTATCATCGTCATCGTACGCTAGGCCCTCAATGATCCTCGCCGTCAAGCTCTCGCTAGGCGTCATAGTCCACTTCTTCCCTCGTACGCCCACGAATTTGCCGCGCATCTCCCTGTGTGGATTTTTCTTGCCGCGCGTGCCGAACCACCGGTATGGCGAACGCTTCACATATCTGTCTGCACTTTCTAGGCTCCCTGCTCTCAACCATTTCTTTTTTTCGTTTTTTTTCTTTCTTTTTCGTGCTTTCGCTCAGGTTCAAATATGTATATATGTACAAGGGAGTGAAAAATGCTACTCGGCTCGGAGGATGGTGAATCAGCCTAAGTCTGACCATGCCGTGACTATGACTACTTGCGCGTGCTACAAGCTTCTATACATATCTTTGCGAATGTATTATATATATTCAGTTCTCATGTATATCAAAGCGTGTGCACGTATCGTTTCAAGCGAGAATGTATATAAAACTTGAATGGAGGACAATTATACGTAGCTAAATTCCATATCTTGCAAAGAAATATATTTATATTTATAAATGTGCCGCGGGTATATGTTCAATACTATACATATATACAATATAGCCGAGGCGAATGCATATATATATCCTTGCAATCGAATGCGCACTTTTTGCGTTATATATATATATATATAACAAAGAAAGCGTTATTCGTTGATCAAGCCACATTAGATTGAACTTATAGCAGCAGCAGCTTGGCTCTCGCGGATTCTCAAATAATATCAGCGAGGCGTATATCTATATGAGCACATGATGTTTACACACACAGACGCACAAATCATGCTTACCGTAGTAATTCGTAACTCGTTTGCCGCGCATACCCTGGAATCCCATCATCATGGGGCGCTTCTCCTGCTTGTAGCCGTCCTGCATGTCCATCTCCTCGCGCTCGTACGGCGTGTCCTTCTTCCCTCTCATTCCCTGCCGACACAAAACAGCACAGACACACTTATCAATTGTACTCGGCAATTATGTAGACCTGGGCAGTACGACGACTATAATTAAGATGTAAATAAAGGCCTCTTTGGTAGGGGCGATCGTAAAATGTGTGGTAAAGGATATACGTGTCAACAATAATGTCGTTCACGGGTGTAATTTGCACATTTGTGAATTTGCATTAATTAGAGGATTGTTTGGATAATATCAGTAAAATATGCTGAATAAATAAATTATACGATATGCGAGATGGAATATATGTATATATATATACATATATATAAGCTATATATTAATCCAATTGCCTCGGCGTTTATCGTTTCAAATTGGCCGACGCATAATTTTAATATGCGAAATTACGGGCATATTACATCAATCCATACGTGTACAGCTCTAATTAAAATAATTCAAATATTATGCTGCAATAATAAATTTCGATAAAATTTCCGAATATAATATGCAGGATAATAAGAAAGGTTGTTTATAGGATTGAACGCGCGAAAAAGAGAGGAGCCGTGGAATGCGAACGGGCGAATTGAGACGTAAAAACTGCGACGACACGACGATAATGGTGTATGCCCAAGTAAAAATTGAGCAAATAAAGGAGGAGCGGGCGCGCTATGTAGTGAAAACAAGAGATGAGAGAGGGAGCTCGCCCAAAGCTGCTGCTGCTGCTGCTTCCCATTATAGCCATATAACATCTCTGCGACAACTGTGGGCTTTAATGACGAGGCGAGCGCGCGGAGAGGGAGAAAAAAGGCCGCGGGATGACAAAAAGCGAATGGCGAGCGAAGGCGTACCGAGCGAGCGACAAGCTCTTCTCTCTTATCTTTACGAGAAACTGCAATATCCAAATGTTTATTACAGGCAGTAAAGATTTTTTTTTTCTTTCGGCTCCGTAATGCAGCAGCAACAGCTGCTGCTGCGCTCAATTAATACGGAACGCGCGTAGCTTATCTGCAAGTACAAGTATCTATTTACACCCGGAGCGAAACAAATGGAATAAAGTATATATATTCGGTTGGTCCACGGTTATATTATACACATCCGCGAGCGAACGATTAAATCTCGAGAATAATGAGCGCGATATAAGAAGAGAAAAAAGGTCAAACAAAAGGTATATAACCGAGAAAAGGGGAGAAAGGCGTAAAGATCTCGGATCTCGGTGCGGACGGGTGAAGGGG
>UELU01106273.1:0-25760 GCA_900490025.1 Megastigmus dorsalis
CCTGTATTTGGAATATTCATAATTTCAAGTATTTATTTAGCTATATCGAATTATTGAATATCCGGTTGGTAAGGCAGAAACTGTTTTATCGGTCGGATATGGATAGTTAATAATAACTAAACAAATACTTAAAATTATTCAAATTCCAAATACAGGTGCACTACCTCTGTGAATTATCTATCACTTGGCAAAGTTACAATAAAATATTTCAAGTACACCCTTAAAAATTTCTGCACCGAAAAAACGCACTCATTTCGATGCAAATACTTATTTTTTCGGTGCAGAAATTTTTGAAGGTGTCGTTGAAATATTCACTTGAAATTTTGCTGGAAGATAGATAATTAATAGACGAAGTGCACCTGTATTTGGGATTTGCATAATTTTACCTATTTATTTAGTTATTACTAATTATTCATATCCGATCGGTAAAACAGTTTGAGTGGTAACCGTAGGACTTTGACACCCCCTTAAGGGTTTGAGTATTCGTTACGAGCACATTTAACGCATACAAAACATTTAAGGTTGTGTTGTAGTATACATGCAGTTAGTCAGCGCACTCAGTTGCCTTGTGTGCAACTAATCAAGGTGAACCTTAAGACTATTTGTTTGTGTGAGTACGCTCATACATAATTAGCTATCAATTCATCAATTACACTTTTCTACTCTCCAAATTTAAAACAGTGATAAATATGACAAGTAGTACATATACACTGCTTTTTCAGTGAATATAAGCAACGTGATTTTAATTTTACTGAAAAACATATGCACAGTTAATGTTTTATAAGGTTGGATGTAAGAATTAATGTAAATGTAAAACTTAAGAATACATTTTTATCAATATTAAAGGTGAAGTTTAGATTTAGAAAACTTGGAAAAAAGTACTTACGGTAAAGGGAGGCAACGATTAATCAATACTTGTATCAGGTACATAAAAAAGTGAACAAAAATATTTGAGCGCAATATTGATATTTCCCAAGTTTTAAGTTAAAAGATCTCTCGATGAAACATTTCGCAGAATTTTGCAAATATAAAATGGTCAAACAGAGATTTCAATAACTTTCCAAAGTACTTTGTTAGAGGGAATTTCCCGGTAAATGCACATCTTACAATTAGTTACTATCGATATTTCTACGCTGCGTTAATTGAAGTTGACACAAAAGCAATAATTTATATTTTGTTACATTAATTAAAAAGTAAAATAAGTTTCAGTAATCAAATACCGAATAAATAACTATAATATAAAAGATAATAAAATTTAGCGCAGTCTGGTAAAAGCTAATTTTTAACGATAAACTAGCAGTTTCAGGGAAATGCTATTTATAATGCAATTAATTTAATATTATCACTACCAAGAACTGCTCAACTCTAGCATAAAATCAGCCCTATTCAACAAAAATTAATTAAACGGCAAAGTGGCAGTATATTAATTTTTCCGAAATTATGAAAATCGTAAATGTCATTATTTAGCAGAAAGCGCGTAAAGAAATTCGGTCATTTGCACAGCAGCGCAATAGTTTAACCATTAATATTTCCAACGTAACAACCGCAAATCCATAACGATCATCGATGGTACAAAATAAATAATGAAAAGAGAGCACAGAATGTAAATAGTCGACGGGAAGGAGCAATATAAAAAAAAAAGCAGAGGCAAATTCGAATGGCCCGTTACAGAGAAATGGAAAGCGACGACTACGGACGGAAGGAGGTCGCGCTCTCCCTGAGGGACATTCTGCCGATAAACCCGAAGAATTACGACAAGCACAGGGCGCCCAAGTACCTGGGACAGCCGACCATCGTCTACTTCCACGTCACCGTCCTCAGCATCGACTCTATCAACGAGGAGTCCATGGTACGACCCCTTCTTTTTCTTCATCTCCTTTTTTTTTGTTTTTCCTGCTATCTGTACTGACGGTACATCCCTTGAGAGCTTTGTTAAGAGCTGCCCTGATGTTACTCTGCTTTTTTTCTGATTAGGGGAATCGCTACTCGAGTACAATATAACAGAACTTAACTATTTATATACTAATACATTTGTAGACGTTGATTTATTTAGTTTAATAATGGCTATCATATAATTAATCAATACATTATTTTGTCATTGATTTGGATATCACTTGATAATTATCCTTTCAACGTTACCTAAATGCTAAGCTTAAAATATTAACATTAATTTTCATTTAAGTTGTAAACATCAATTTTCAATTAAATTCTAATTGTCGTGACAATAATGTTTTATATGTACTCGATTGAAGTGAGTATTTTTAATTCGTAATTTTCAAGCCGTTGATTAATCTAAAAATAAGATTGGCAATAACTACTCATGGTCATGCTGTCCTTTTTAGTAAACACCTTATAAAGATTTATAAGATAAAGATACTTGAAAATTCGATTAGAATAATAACACAGGCCCACGGAAAAGGATATGAACTCTAAAGAAGACGTATCTTCTTACATATTTTGAGGTGGTTCGGAGGGAAATTTTCAGTTCTCTTGTATTACAAGTATTTCGAAATATGTTAAATAACGAAGCTGAAGATTTTTTTTTTCATTTATTTGGTAAACGTCCTTATGAGTGTACGTACACAAGAAAAGTTGAAAGTATTGTATTTGAAATTTTGGTTACTATTACAGACTTATGTGGCGGACATATTTCTCGCGCAAAGCTGGCGGGACTCGCGACTGAGGCTGCCGGAAAACATGTCGGAGGAGTACCGGATCCTCGACGTCGACTGGCTGCACAATATTTGGAGACCTGATTGTTTCTTCAAGAATGCGAAAAAAGTCACATTCCACGAGATGTCGATACCCAATCACTACCTCTGGCTCTATCACGATAAGACTCTGCTCTACATGTCCAAGTGGGTTTCCCTTGTTACTCATTATTTTATTGTAATTATGTCATTTAAAAAACTATTACTGCAAGAACTTACCTCCTGAAACATTTCTTCTTCTTTTGCTGAAAAGCTTATCTTGAAAAATATTCCTAGAGCTACTCATGAGAATGATTTATTCACACTCAAAAATCCTAAAAGTAAAAATTCTATAAAATCACTTGTTATAGAGAAGCATACTTAATCAATAAAAAGTGACATTCAACTTACAACAACGTGGTCAAATTTTTACTATCTGATCAAGTTAAAATTAACTCCATAAGTCAATTTTTACTCTAAATAAGTTAGAGTGCAAATGGGGATAAAAAGTACAAATCCTTATTAGTTCAACGAAAATAGTTTCCAAATAGGAATTTGTATCTAAATATTAATTCAAAAATACAATACAAATTTTAAAAAATACGAAGATCCTTTAACATCTATAAATATATTCATTAAATATAAAACTTTCTTTCTAGATTAACTTTAGTGCTGTCATGCGCCATGAAATTTGAATCTTATCCTCATGATACTCAAATATGCTCAATGATGATCGAGAGTTGTAAGTAATTATTTTTTCCTTCTAACATACTAGAATTTTGAAATGTACCCTATTAATTCCAATCAGGCAGTCTGACGAAATCAGAATAAAATGAAGCTTTAGAGGAACTGCACAAAGCCTAAATCGTCATTTCAAACTAGAAAAAAAATATTAAATTAAAAAAAGTTTTGACTCCTTTCATAAGGGGAAAATTAAAATCAATTGATTGAGTGACGGGTCTTTCTAGTTTTTACTTGTATATATTAATTACAGGGAAGGATATTTTTAATTTTTGTTAAACTGTTCCTGTCAAGTTTCGTACGATTTGGGGTCAGTGTCGTAATCCTCTTTTATAAAACTGCGACTGTTAAACTTGATGAAGTATAGAAATTATATTAATGAAATTCAATGTAATAAATATATTTGTATCTTATCCAGTCAAACTAAAAAAGTATTATATCTAGCAAAAGCGAATAAAGAGAATAAAGAATATAAAGAGAATGGAGTAACAGAAGCAAGCGTGTAACATGATTACAGTGTCGCACACGACGCAGGATCTGGTGTTCATCTGGAACGTGACGGATCCGCTGGTCGTGAATCCGGAGATCGAGCTGCCACAGCTTGACATCGCCAATAACTACACGACCGACTGCACGATCGAGTATTCGACCGGCAACTTCACCTGCATACAGATAGTCTTCAACCTGCGCCGCAGGCTCGGCTATCATCTCTTTCACACTTACATACCCTCTGCCCTCATCGTCGTCATGTCCTGGATCGCTTTCTGGATCAAGCCCGAGGCGATACCCGCCAGAGTTACCCTCGGCGTCACGTCCTTACTTACTTTAGGTAATGTCATTTTACTCCTTAGCTCAGTCTGCCGTCTAGTAAGATAATTGATTCTTCGATAAGGGTCGAAATGTGATTTTGCTAAAAAAATTGTTGCTAAGAAATTTATTCTGATTTTTTATTACTTAGAAGGTTTAACTTTTTAATAGCAGCTTTCATTAACAAATAAATGTTTAATATTTGTTTTGTGATTTCTTTAATTCACAGCTTTAGACGTTTTTATTGATGTCTTTTGACAATGGTGAATAAGATTGCTTAAAATTTTTTTATTTACTCAATCCAATTATTTTCCTTGTTACAAATATTCTATTCGATGGTAAGCTTTCTTTGAAAATTTTACAATCGTGTTTATCACTTACAACAGTCGATCATATTTAAATCTTTTTTAAACCTTTGATTTAAGAGAAAATCATAGATATCGATATGACTTCGTGGCCTTGGCAATACAAGAAAAAAACTAAAAAATCTTCCGCCAACTCGAAATATCACGTGACTCGAAAGTACGGCTTTCGCATTTGGTCACAGTAGGTCAAAACACATAAAAGATTCTTGATCTCTCTTCCGGTAAAAAAAAGCGATCGACTCTATCCTCCAGCTCTCTAGTGTTTACTATCACAGATAACATTGAATTTTCCATCTCGTGAAACAAAATTCATTAACCGCGAAAGTATAAAATGGAAAAAAAGAGAGAAGAACAGTAGCCGCGAGCTATATATATATATATATATATATACACACATATATGTACACAAATCTGGCGCTGTATAAACGAATCGCGTGTGAGCGAGTCGTCTAGTGTGCGAGAGACACATTACAGGGAAGCCGTAGCAGTGTATAGCGTCGGCTACGGCAGAACCGCGAGAGGCCGGCATTGCGTCCAGATTTGATTCGGACTAGAGATTGTTTACACCCGACTATCGGAATTCCTCTCTTTCGCTTTCTTTCTATTTCTCTTACCGTTTTATTCCTCTGCCACTTTTTTCTCCTGTTCCAGGCGGAGCTTTGTGTCTAAGGAAAAATGCGTAGCAAGAAAATAATAGTATAGAAGAGCTGTTATAAACGATATTAGTATTTTTAATGCTCAGTAATGACTCAAATTTTTCAAAGATATCTTTTCAACACTATTTGAATAAATATTTATTAATTTTATTTATATTTACAAGAATAATAAAAGTTGATATTTAATTAATCAGATATAAAATTCTTGTACTTTACACGATCGGAAAATTACTTTTCTTACTTTTTCAACAAAACGTCCAATTGCTTTCAATCCTTTTCAATTCAATATCGATCATCGTAGATAGTAAAATGAAAATGTTCTGAATAGAACTTTAAGTAAGTTTAGAATGGGAAAATCGAAGAGATTTACTGTATTACTCCTTTAAACTCAACGTAATGGTAATTTTGCTTGATGTGGACTTTAAAATACTATTTGTATGTCAGTACACTGTTTTACATTCAACGATTTTGCAGTATCAGAATCTTCTTATTCTATATTATAATTAAAAATTATAATAACTTAAACTTTTTAACCATTTTCTGTATTAAAAAATTTAATTTGTACAAGCTATATTATTAATATTAATTCTGATGAATATACATATAGTATCGTAAATATAAATATACTTAATGTGCTCTTATAAGCTATTAATAATCTGATATATTACTTATCGGAAATCCAAAATGTTAAACTAATTTAAAAAAAAATATTAATTATGTTTGAAGCTTTACGCGCAAAAGCAGTTAATATCTCCACTACATTGCAAAAAGCATAAGCAAAATATTGTCAACTTATTGCAAAGCTATTGGCAATTGGCCAAGTCATTACCAATGTACTACCAATATTGGTGATTTTCTAAGTCTATATTATGATGCAGTACCTAAGCGAAATTTATATAAAATATTGCCAATAGTTCATAAGTTGTAAATGGATTTGCAATATCTTGTCAATTTGTTGCTTACCCCTTCTGTAATATATCGGAAGTACCAACCGTTTTTGAGCGGAGTTCTCCAATTTGATAAGATTATTAAAACTGAATAAAGCAACATCGGTTTTATCACTGCAGCAACGCAAAATACGCAGTCGCAACAGTCACTGCCGCCCGTCTCTTACGTCAAGGCCATCGACGTGTGGATGTCGTCGTGCAGCGTGTTCGTCTTCCTCTCGCTCATGGAATTCGCGGTCGTCAACAATTACATGGGCCCGATCGCCACAAAAGCCATGAAGGGCTACTCCGACGAGGATCTTCGAGAGGCTATCGATGAGTTCAAGGTAATTTTATGTTGGGAACAATTGATCAGGACCATAGGAATATTACGATTATTGCGTTATCTTTACACGAGAATACTTTTGTAAGCTGAAATAAACTATTGCTTTAATCATATACATATACACACTCTTGATTTTATTATAAAAATACTTACAAGGTTTACATTGCTTTTCAGTTACAGAAGAGTACCATTTTTTAACGCAATTAAAATATTTATTTATACACAATTATTACATACAAGCTTATACAGAGTGAAATGATTAAATTCATATGGAAAAGTTACTTTCATGAATGAAAAGGAAATCATTTTTTCTGTAGACAGATGGTGCCGTGTTAAATAAAACTTTGATAATATAAAGAAATATATATTTAGAAACTTATATTTTAGATAATATCAAATTATCAAACAGTAAATAGGAAAATAAAAAAATTATGAAAATGAAACCAAAAAATGTTAGATAATACCTACGGAGATGGTATTTTGAGAAGCAAGACTTTTATGGACGTCATTCTTAAATTATTGAATTGAATAAACAGAATAAAACTAATTCGAACGACAGATTCAATTTACAAAATCCTAATTTTCCTGTTAATTTGAATTTCGATTCTCGCACACAAGCCTATAAATAGCCGAAATAACACGAGCCTGTCGCGGTGACGCGGGCGTTCCCTATTTGTGCGCGTGCATAATTTACTGTTTACCGTTGTGTTTCACGAAACTTCTGATTTTTGTAGTGGCGCGTGCACTCGCGCCTACTCTCGTATCGCTGCAAGCGAAATCAGCGCCCCTTGTGCGTTTAATGGCAATTCGAACGAGCGAGCAAATAATTAAACTGTTTCAAGTCTCTAAATCGCAAATATATATATATATACGTGGGACGCTGTTAGAGCCTCTGATTACTTTGTATCTTCGTCCTAACAACATTAATAGTTACTTTTAATTTACAGTACCGATGGTTAGGTTAAAATAGTTGTAAAAAAAAAGTTTGTATTAATGAGTCCTGTTACGTCGAAACGAATATTACTTTAATTTTATAGAGTTAAAAATAATTATTAGACTCTTATATGAATGTTTAAACTCTTTAAATAGTTTTTTTTTCTTTTTCTTAAATACCTTCATGTATTATCAGTAAAATTAGGTATCTTCAGTTTATTTACAAAATATAATATTTTAAGTTGCCAAATGATCGGTGAGCAGATCCTGGGAGTAAAAAAATTAAATTAACTAAACACGATAAATTACATCAAATACCGCGTAAGATTAACCTGTATAACCTATTGGCATTACAGCATACTTTACAATATATTGGCCTTTTATACAAAATACTAATACCAATATATGTATCATATATAAGAGCGTCCAGCAAAAGTCAGCCAACGTCAGCCAAAAAAAAAAAAAAAATAGAAAACACAGATCGATAGATTTTTTCTTTCATTTTCACATTCGAAAAAGTACTATACTCTTATTATAGTAAATTTCAATCCAAATATAATTACTCCATATGTAATAAATCAAGGTGTAGACAAAAAGACACGAATCCCATTGAATTACTTTCAGGACTGCATGGAACTTCATCATTTTTTAGGAGAAGACTATTTGCATAGCTTTTTAGAAGAATCATTTTTTTTTTTAAATCAATGTTTTATTCTGATATTACTTCCTGATACTGCAGGTTTTGTGTGTTTAACTGTTCGTGCAGGATTCTTATATTCTCTGTTTAATAAAGTATCATTATTTAACATTTTCGACCGCCACGTACCGAACTAAATTTTCTTTTAATTTATTCGTCTTTCTTTTTACAACAAAATTATCGGGATACTCTTTTGCATACAAAATATTCTTTTAGTAGACCTTGAACTTTAAAAATTTTTATATACAGCCTTATGAAACTCAGATATTCTTAATAAATATTATGACATTAAAGAAGTATTGATCATGATCTGTGTAAATATTGTTTGATGCAGACGCCGATGAGATCGGAGTCGGAGAGAAGCAGAAGTCCAGTGCGACCGCCGACGGTGCAGTACGATACGTGCTGCGAGGGTCGCGCCACTGCCATCTACATCGACAAGGTCTCGCGCTTCCTTTTCCCATTTGCCTTTTTCATTCTCAACGTCGTCTACTGGAGCACCTTCCTCTGAACGCTGAGACATCCCTACTTTCTATTTTTTTTTAATACGAGAACGTATCTCCTTTTGACTAGCAAGAAAATGTGCGAATCGACGAAGCACACAAGTGTAATAGTGTACATACATAATATGTATATTAAACGATAGGAACCTTACACTGTTCATAATAATATTTCTTACTTCAGAAAAATCGCATACTTTTAAACGACGAATGTAAATTGAAGAATTTTTTGAAACGCGACATGATTGTTTGATAAAAGTGTAAACATTGTTACCTCTATTGTCCGTCTATAATAAATTATTAGTCTTAAAGAGCTAATTCCTTAGATTCAATATTTTATAAACTACATTAATTCAGATATTTTGTGCGATTGAATTGCAGTTTCAAGAATCTGATAACAATAACTGATTTCTAAATTTTAATTAATGGAATTCTCGTTTAAATGGTTGGTGTCCGAACATGTGCGACGGTATCTACTTAAATAAAATTCATTTTCCTTCATCTTAATTCATTAATTTTTTTTATTCGCTCTTCTTTGTAGTATTTTCCTAGTTCAAAAAAGTTATATCAAGATTCCTTCAACTTATTAACTTTGAAGAATTATGTAAAACAAAATTCAATCTTTTCTAACAATTGAAACTCTTTTACATTAAATTTTGTATAAATGGTAAATAAATAAATACTTCACTTTAAAAGGGTAAGTGGTGAAAAGTAATACATGACAAGAATGTATTATTAATCTTCAACGTTTTGAGTACATTGACTACAATGAAGATTAGTCGATCCGCTAACATACGCTCACAAAAGGATACCAAAACATGAAGAAATGAATAACGTTATCGTATTTCCACGTGAGTGCGGATAAAAATACTGCTAGCGAAACATTGAACTATGAATCGGCGGACCGGTGTAGGTGGTTCGATTTTTCTACATTGGAAATAAAAAAAATAAAGAATAATACGATTTACGAAGCACTGTGCGCGGCCAGTGACGTTTCTCTATTTTCCTTTACTTGCTCTCGAATGATAAATTTATATTTATAAGTGATCTATTCGAAAAGAGACTGCGTTTAAATTAATCTTATTATAAATAAAGTACTGAGTTTGTATCTAGGAAGTATAAATAAACTATGAAAATAAATTATGTTATTGAAAAACTATCCAATTTATTTTAATTGAGTTATTTGGAAATTAGCTTATAAAATTATATTAAACTTAAATAAATGACAAAATTTCGAAAGTAAATATTCACTCTAAGTCCAATTGTATTGATTACTTTACTGCTTTTTTATTTTTAAGTAGTACTTCAAGAATCTTTTAGAAATTAAGATAATTTGAGTGTAGTCTCTTTTTATAATGCAGATATTGTAAAGAAGTTCTAACAACGATTTTCAAGTCATTATAAAAGAATAATGTAAAATTATCGATGAATGTTATTGATAAGGTAATTGTTGTTTTTGTTATAAAAAGAGTTATGTAGCCTTGGGATTATAAATGCCAAAAACATGTACCAGAGGCCTTTTATATACTTACATAATTGTTATAATTTAGATATTAAGATTTAATACTACCTAATAGAAGTTAATTAGATGTAAGACGCATCGCAAGTTTGTCACGAATATATTGAATGAAATACACTTGTAAAAAAATGTCCTAGTTACTATCGACACGGCATCGGTTTTCGAACGAGACCCCATTACGAACACTTTTCTAGTAATTCGATATACCCTCGTTTTGTGAAAACCAAAATCTACTTTCAAAATTAAGATATAGGAATTCCATAACTGAAAATTAGAGTGTAAATTATGAAAAGTGCAAATAATGTGTGTTTTTGATAGAATAAAATTTAGCTAAAACTGCTTTTCGTCGTCTGCTTAAGTGTTCAAAAACCGGTGCCGTAACGGTATGTGCCTTTTACTTACAGCATCACTTAATTTTTTCAAAGTCAATTTCAAAGATAAATTTTATATTATGCTTAACTTTTAAAGGGATACATTCAATTTAGAAATCAAATACAAATTATGTATAACTGTACACAGTGGCTCTTGATTCTGCTAATTATTGGTTATTTTTTAAAATAAATCATTAAAGAAGTAACCTAATATGTAATAAATATAAAAAATAACAATTTTTTATGGGTCCATTTACGATAATCAGAAATTACTTACTAAAAGCTAAAAAAATATATTTCAAAAATCTTTAAATTTTCCTTTATAATAAAAAAAGTAAATAAAAAAAAATAAAAAAGTATTTATATTCTATTTAAGTATAAATTGCCAATAATTAATGAATAATTTAAATTATTAAAATTTTCGTGTACCTACAGTTATGATGACAGTTCCCAACCGGGTTTCAAATGAAATTTTCACTAGCTTAGAGTATTTGCAGACTATATGAGAATTCGTGCGTATAATATAGGATTTTCTAAATATTAATAATAGTATATAATGTCCTCGATAATGTCTAGAAAAATGAGAACCCCAACACTTGTTCCCATTAAAATTGCAAGTAGGATGTACAAAACTTGCACTATCATTTAGAGTTTAAAAAGAATTTAAACCCTTACTTAATGGGAATTGTTTTAAAAAAGGTCGGAATGATTCTTTTATATGCTTATTACATATACAAGTACTTTTTTTTCAACGTTCCCGTTACGGAAAGGAGTCAAATTTTTTTTTAATTTTATATTTTTTATGCTCTATAGGATGATGTAGTCTTGTCTAAAAATTTCATTTGATTCCGAGCTCGCTGGGAAAATTTTCAAAATTAAAAACTAGAATATTGTCTTACCTGATTCGTAGTTTTGTCACTGCAGTTGTGAAAAAAATAAAAGGAAACATATGGGATCGGATGAACGAGGATGCAGGTATGCAAAGACAATCGCCAGGAAACGTGAATAAAGACAGTACTTTATTTTGTCATTATTTCATTCATATATTCATCTCATCGGTTCATATATGCATTAATAATAAATATACTTTTTTTTTTTGTTTCTGCCACTTTGTGTTCGTCGATTAATCCAAATTATTTCCGTTTTACAATCGCACGCTTCGCCTATTGGGCTCACCGAGCCTCCCAGCTATGATCGATCCACGATCGACTTTTAAATAACTTTCTCTCTCTCTCACTTTCTTTCTCTCGGTTTCTTCGCTTCTTGCCCCGCATTTATAACGCAATAAATGTCAACATGTCCGAAGCGCAAACAATTTCTCGTATCGTCGAGTTTCCAGAGTTTTTCGAGTTCTGGCGTTCCCAGCTTATCTTTTTTTTTTAATTTGCCAAACCAATCCGCTCTGGACTAGAGATTTCTCGCTCTCTCTTTCTTTCACTATGTATATATATATCTGCGCGAGCGTCACGTTGAAATTCCAAAGTTTTCACTCGCTCTTAACAGCCTTCAAGCCTCTCCGCTTCCTACAAAATCAACGCGACAACTCGTACACGGTGCAATTTTTTTATTATTACTTTTTTTTCCTTAATCTCCCGATATTTCGAACTACTTTTAAGTGCCAACGGTTCGCTACACGGTAGATACATCTCACTCTCTCATCCACTCTCACACTCATACTCTCTCTCTCTCTTTCGCTCGCCTATTTATATGTATACATATATATTTTTTTATACATATATCGTTTTCTGAAACTCGTGCGCAAAACACAAAAAAAAAATTCGAGCATCGATCATTTCTGGATGCGTCTGCCTCGGGCTCCATCATTTGGCCCGTGAATATAATTCTGGGATACGCGACCAAAAAGAAACACGGGACTACGAGGACAACGAACTTTTGTTCCTTGACTTTTGCATGCCCTGGAGAGTTTTTCAAATTTCCCGCTAAAGCGACAAAAGTCTTAATTCGTCTTCATATAGTTTTCGGTCGAGAGTTATCGCATGCGCTTTCGTTGCTGAATCGCATATCTCTTTTCTTGCGACAACGCCTCGAGAGAAAAGAAAAACTTTCGCATCGATCGCTCGTCGCGGTGTCGCGCAAGCAATTCTCTCTCTCTCTCTCTCTCTCTCGCTATATCTCTCGCTCTCTTTCTCACACGCACGCGTACATTGTGTGTTGTACCATTGTGTAGTTTAACTTTTACTTGTTTTGTTAGTGTATCTTCGAAAATATATATCTTCTCTTGGTTTGGTCCGAAGCCGCGAAGGGACGAGCGATTGAAGCAACAATTCGGTACCGCGGGTCAACGAAAACAGGGGGGAGTAAATAAGACGAGGGATGTATATAACGGCATTCGTCTAACCTTCAAACCTTCAAACCCCTTTTTTTTTGAATCGTTTAAATATTTATCACTCGCTCGTTTTTCATATTCTCCGAGTATCGCTCGCTCATAACTTACGGGTTTTTTTATAGTGGATTTTTTCTGCGTTTTTATTTTCTCTTTTGCTCTAAGGCTACTTCGCACCTCGTGCGTTCATTCCATTCTCTCACAATAAATTTACGTTTTATTTCTTACTTTAACACTGTATTCCCTCTTCTCTCCTTTATAATACTCGCAAAATCGTGTACGCGCGCTTCGTATTTAGACGCTTTTTTCACGTTTCCGGTTTCGTCGTCAATGTTTCCATTTCGTTCTCTCTCTCTCTCTCTCTTCTCTCTCTCTCATTCGCTTACTATCTCTTTCTTGCACAGGGACGCGCATACTCTCAACTAGTCTACACAAATTTCTGCTTCTTAATTCATCAGTTTATTTCTCTGGCAATATTACTACTTTTTCTTCTTTTTTTCTTAGAAGTGTATGTGTAGTTTTTTTTTGTACGTGATTGTTGGAATAGAAACCAAAAATAGATTTACGTGCGGTACATCTGAGGAATCGGTTATTGTCAACGAAAACGATTCTTTTTTTTTTATTACTAAAAGAATATACTCTGATCGTTGGTAATCCAGAGAAATTGAAGTTTTTATTAAAAGAAAAATTGTTTTCATGAGTCTATGCTTAGTTGCAATTTTATATTTTAAAATTAGAAACGAAAGAAACTTTCATTAAACTAGGTATTCGTGTTTGAACATTGAATCGATCGAAAATTATTGACGTTATGCTTATAAAATGGGTCACAATCGTTTTCCTTATGCAATTTCAACTTTCAATTGAAAAACTCAAAAGCATTAGCATCTATTTTCCGTAAATCGAAATTCAACGAATTAATGAAAAAAGGCAGAAACTCAAACCGTTTTGTTATCATAGCCGGCTGTTGGTTTAGTTTTCGTTTTATTTACAGATTCTAAAGCAAAATGGCTTGACCGAACTGCCGCACTTTTGTATTCGTTCGTTGAATCTGCACTTCTATGTATGTGTACGTGTGCTTACATGCTTTCCCTCGCGAAATGTTTAGTGGAGTTTCTTTTCTAAACGGTAAAATGTTTCCGCTCTTGAAAAAGTCTCCAAAATTGCCCCGGCACTAGTACGCGACGATCAATTAATCTGCTTATTTTATTTAAATATTCTCTCTCTCTCTCTCTCTCTCTCTCTCTCTCTCTCTCACCTAGAAGTTTTATCGTTTACTTTAAGAAACGCGTTTCAAAGTATATGCATATGAACTCACGCCAACGAACATCTTTTATCGTTATTATTAAGTATTATTATTTATCATTATTATTACGATAATAATTATTTTTATTTTTCATTTCGCTCGTGCGTGTGAGCATTTTTTCCTGTTTTCATGCATATTTTTTTCAAATATTTTCTTTATCTGCTCTCGTCTCATTGTTTATTATTTATCCATCCACTTGTTGCGATTAGCTGCTGACTTTGGTCCTGTTTTATAACTCATCATATTATTTATCTGCCCTTGTAATTTTAGTTGTGTAGTAACTTCGTAGTTTTTTCATGCAAAGTGTATGGTCTCATGTGTGTACAGATGCGTATGGAATAATAAGCTTTACAAAATTCATTGTTAAAGTTTCAGCGATTCAACCAATTAAGAGTATGTAATATCTAAAATGCTTTTTTCTTAACAAACAGTGCTTTTATAGTTTGAAATTATTGAATAATTTATCAAATGCAAATGCCGCGTATAAAAAGTATAATCAACTATGAATTTGAATTATCATTCATGTCTTACAAAGTATAGGCACAGGATTAACGCACTGCTAATCACAATAACTCAAAACAATTATTTATAAGAGAATATTCCGCGATTTTACGCCAGAGAAACACTGCATTTTCTCGCATATCTATAAAACAGCTATAAAGCTTAAACATCTCGTATCACCTACCAAACAATTTTTGACAAATGATCGCTAAAAGGAAGCATTCACTTATACATAAATGTTTCAATTCTTACAATGTTTACAGTGCCTTTCCTGCTTTAACTATTGCAACAGAATGCATATCGATACATGCATGTTTCTATGTCATACGTGCGCGCCTCTCTCTCTCTCTGTGTGTGTGTGTGTGTGTGTATGCGTGTGTAAGTGCGCGAATAAAAAACGAAGAGTCTCGCGCCAACATCCTGAGGCGCCATGGACGGCTAGTGTCCTAGTACATTGTTGTACAGAATTTTTTGACTGACTTTTTCCTTTGTTCTACAGCAGATTATTTCAGTTTTGTTGGATCTCTGCTTTAGCTTTTATTTTTTTCTTAGAAAAAAAGTGACGTTATACGCACAAAGTCGCGAGGCGAAAGCAGCGGTTCGGACGAACCCATCTACGGGAGGATTTTCTCTGTGTATTTGTATATGTATACATTATTACAATATCTGTATATATCGGAGTCTGGCGTCGTCTACGTCGATTTTTCCTTTTTCTTATTCTTGCGCTGCGCAGCATCGCCAATTCTCTCTCTCTCTCTCTCTCTGTCTGTCTCTCTCTCTCTGTCTCTCTCTCTCTCGCTCCTTTTTAAGGATTCAACAGTGGAATTCCGTTTTCTTACGCTTCGGCGATTGATATTCAAATTCACATGGAATTACGTGTGTATCCGCTTGTTTTTATCATATAATTTTACTAATGGTCGTAACAGCATTTATTCATAATTTTATATATTTTGTTACCAAGAACGAAAGAGGTATAGTGAAATAATCAGATCTACAATGAAAACCAGGCAATGAATATTTATTTCTATCGATCGTTGTATAAGATATTTTTCGGCTCTAAATATATTATCTTCGAGAAGCTCAAGCGAGCCCGTCGATAATACGTATACGGAGCAAGAAACTGAAATGCAATCGCAATCATATCAACGATAACAGTTCAGTGACATTATTACGACAATAATAGTAGCGACGAATCCAACGGTAAAAGATATGTATGTTCGACGGTACTCGGATTCCAATTATCGCGCGACACGACGGACATCGTGATCCAATAATCGCCTCGTACAAGGGATTTCCTCTTCATTTTTTTTAATTGTTGTCTGTATGTTAAAGAGACAAACACGAGCGGATAATATTTCCGAGGCGCGTTCCGACAGATCCGTTGCTGTGTATCTCAGCGTCGTTCGATCGCGACAAATTAATTTCTTTTCTTCTATCGCATATATGTTTTTTTGTTATTTTTGTCATGTTTGTTTATACACACACGTAAAAGTACATTTTAATCTTGCTTCGAAAAAATTGGCAGTTTACGGTAGTAAAATTGAAAGACTCATTGTTATTTTTTTAATACTCTCTCATTCTCTCTCTCTCGTTCTCTTTTTATCAGCTGTTATCCGGTTTCGTCTATATATTTTTTAAATATCCATCTCTCTAAATTTTAACCAGTGAAAATTTCAGTGAACGTTTTTTCATCGTAGAATCAATGAAAATTTCACTATTAATCATTTAATTAAGGAAAAGCAGTGAATAATTCACTAATTCATTCAGTCACCCGTTTTATTTTGCCATTAAATTAATGGATATTATATTTGGTTTTCAACCTCCTACGAACACAGATGTATTACAATGTATCTGAAATATATTAACTTCCTACCGAACTAGTAAGTATGCATTTTATATAAAAAAAATTAAAAAGTCAGCAGTTCAGTGCAATCACTAATACATGTTAATGTACGCGATACTGATAAAAATTATATTTTAATAAAATAATTGAAAATTTAATAAGGAAAATGACGCGATATTTAAAAAAAAAATTTAATAAAGATATGTAAGTATTTCTATAGTGGTACGTATTTTGATACTTTTAGAAATTTTAAGCAATATTTTTAAATGGTAAATAATTGTAACAATACTTCCAAATATCTATTTTTAAAAGCATTTGTAATAGGGAAGTCTTTACAAAAAAATTGGTGTAGAATTTATTGATGTTTCGTATTAGTTATATGATTTTGTAAAAGATATTTTGATTTCGTTAAAACTCGAATGCTAAAAATATTTCAAGTCCAATTTATTTCTAATAATTTAAATGTATACACAATCAGCTATAACAAGGAATGAAAATTTCACTGTTCTAAACAGTGATTTTACTGAGGCGTTTACATTGTTTCATTCACTGTTTTCCTAAAAGGACGACCTCACTGGTTTAATCAGTAAACCAAATTTTCACCATTTATCGCAATCATTATTCACTGATTCGTAGTGGACCAATTGTAACTAATCCAAATAGTGTATAGTTACTGTGAACTAGTGGTTTTTCACTGATTCAAATTTAGAGAGGACGTCCGCCCTCGTAACGCCACGTTTTGTAGTATCCGACGGTCATCTACTGATTGGTTTGTTGATCAGACTAAACACTTTGTTCGTCATCGAATTTACTTTAACTTCGCGAATAAGTTTGAACTCACAGAACTACAATTCACGACACCGACGATTTATTTATTTATTTTTTTCCTTTTTATTTACTTTATTATTATACTTATTTATGTAGTTATTTTTCTGGTAGTCTGTTTAATCTGAATTTCCTAGTCAACGATTTTAGACTTAGAAGTTATTTTAGTTAGCGTCACCTTTATTCTTTCTATATATTATTTTTCTTTGTAATCCCGTCGTACATTTGAGTCATCGTTTGGTTTCTTATGCATTCTCGCCTTGCGTTTTAGTCGCATTGATTTCATTCACTACGATAAAGGAAAAATTCTTCTGTCTCATTCGGCATATACACACATTTTATTTTTCGCGTACACTTTTCGCGTGTTATTTTCTTGTTACGACTAATTGAGCATCGTCAATTTATCGAGCATAAAACGACACTTAGATAAGTAACTTTCTCTTAATGTTTTACTCTTTAAAAAATCGACGACGACACAGTAAACTTTTTTTATTCTTCATTTAATAGTTCTTTATTTTTTTGTCTTTACACGTTACGTAGGAATGTGGAAGAGGAAGCGAGTTTTTTTTTTATTTTATTTTCATTAAGTTAATTAATTTATATGTAATTTATCCTTTTATTCTATCTATTCATTTTTGTTTTTATTTTATGTATTTTATTTATTTCAGTAAGACACGAGACCGCCAGGCGGGCAATTCGTTTCTACGCGCTTTTACCAAAAGCTTCGTGCGTTAAAGGCGAGTCCAATATTTTAGCGAATCAGCTGCTCGCAAAAACTTTTCCTTTCAATTAATCGTTTCCTTAAACGCGAGACAAGCTAATTAACAAAACTCGTTATAAGAGGAAAGTACAATCGAACTTTAACAAGACTCGAATTTTCATGCAAATATCTATCCCTGGCCGCGACCAAGTTCACTCGTACGAAGCGAAGTTTTAATAAAACGAAAAAGGAGGGATCGAGGCACAAGGAAATAAAATAAGAAGTGGAAGGGATAAAGCTCTCGTTTGTCTTCCCTTTTAACGACGAAACTTTTAAAGCGATCGCACGAAACCTCCGAGGCTCCTATTTGTTTCCTTTCATACTCTCCTTTTATTTTTTACTTCTTTCCTTGCTCTTACCTGAAACGATTTAGAATTAATTCTCTCTTTCTCTGCTCTCCAACTATTTATCCTCCTTTCCCTCTCCCCCTTCCCCCATCTATTGTATTATTTTTGTATTCATTTACTTTAATTCTGCATTTATTGCACAGTATTACGAGAAGTGCAGCTATACACACGTTATACACGATAAAGGAATACACGAATTCTCGTACTTCTCATGACGCACGCACCCTTTCTCTCAATAATTCGCGCAGCTATTGTATGATACAAACTTGCAAGGAATTTCGTATTTAATTTAATTCTTTATACCTTCGTTAACTTCTTTTTGGAATTGCAACAAACTCGGGCGATTATTAATTTCACTTTTCAAATTCTTAGGTGTTTCTTTTGGTTCCACTTCATCTAGGAGTATTGCTCTCCACTTGGAATTCAAATAATTCTCTGTTTTATTGATTTTGGAGAGCATAAAAGCAAATTCTTTCTTTCTTTCTTTTTTTCGATTTCAAGATCTGAAGAGACTTGTATAAATTGTAGTTGAATTGATAAAGGAACGAAATAAGTGTTTATATAAAAATCGCACGTTGTTCGTACTGTAATTCCAATAAAGATACACTGTGCTATCGATAGTGAATTCGATTGATAAATTGTTCTCCCTACTATTGGACAATTTCGATTCTCTCACGGTTCGCGCCATTTTATTTACAATATTCTTATCTCAATCCACCATCTTTAGTCGTAATTAATTTATACATACTGTATATCTATGTATATTATGTATATTACGTTATAAATGTGCACATTACAGATACTTGTATCGATATCTTTTTAATAGTACGACAAAAGTCGAAATAAAAGAGAATTAAAAATTAAACATAATTTACCTTTACCATCATAACAACTAACGAAAGGAAACTAATCATAAATCACTTTATAAACACTTGTACTTAAAATTACTTGCGGTTACGATCGCAATTAAGATAGTCCCAACGAACGTGGTCATCAAGTTTATTTGTTTTCGAATAACACAAAAATGTAAGCCTCATTTCCTTTTCCAGAGCTGCAGCACAACAACAACGAATGTATTCGCGATTAGCGAGCCTCGCGCTTTCCAAGAGGGACAGAAAAAAAAATAAAGAAAAATAATAATAATAAAAAAAGAGAAAGAAGGAGAGAAGGGGGGGGGGGACGAGAGAACACGCGAGGGCGGCTGTGACACGTGCACGCGCGCGCCACATAATGTGCACATGCATAACAACTCTTTCTCGACTTGACACACTTAGGTAGTACGTACAACTTCGCGCAGGCGCGAAGTTTGAAAGAACGAGGGCATCTTCTTACTTAATTTACAGTGGTACTCTCTCTCTTTCTCTCTTACTCTCTTACTCTCCGTAACTCTCTTGCGTTCTTTCGATCTATCTGACTCGCACACTGTCGTATCTACTTGCACACTCATGCAAACGCGATTTCTTCTTCTGCTGCTTATATTTGTTCACACTTTCTATCTCCAACGTCGCATTTACATAATTTTGTTCGTTCGAGATTCTCTTTTGTTATACTGTTGACTTCGACGGACGCATAGGTGAAACGAGAAACTTGCGTTTGTCGCGAGCGAAAAGTGAGTTTAACGGCTCTTAATAAAACATTTTACAATGTTTTTCTGCTTCAATTATTTATTATCGAAGATCGGCAGTCTTCGTTATTTTCAAAAAAATGCATTATACTTCAAGTGATACCTTATGCCGTTGAATTGCAAATGGAATATAAAAATATTCTAGTAACTTAAATAATGAGAAAAGAAAGAATTTGTTCTTTGTCACTATTAGTTCATAAATTACTTCCTTCCAAATAAATACTTCCTTTCGATTCAGAAAACAAAACAAATTGAATTCGCTGAGTTATACTTGAATTTAAAAAAAAAAAAAAAAAAAACTGTGTACATGTTAAATGACCTGAAAAATCTGTAACAAAATGGTTTCTCTTCTATATAATCGAAAACTGCCGGTATCCGATGATTTGTTTTCGGCGCACCGTTTCCTGTTCGACAATCTGCTGCGAGAGACCGCGAAAGGCTACTATTTTGCAACGGTTTTTCACACATCTCTTCTTTATTCTCTTTCCTCTGTACTCGTCGTTATTATTATTATTTGTTTACTCTCTGTCTAAGAACAGCTGCATATTACACAACTGTAATTCTTTATTCTTTTATTTATTGTATACATTAACAAAAAGAAAGAACACGATATAGTCGCCGCGCGGACAATTCCAAAAAAGTGACTAACCTAAGATTCGAGGAAAAAAGTGTCTCTCTCTTCTCTTTGTGATTTTCATTTTATAATACAAGGCGAAGTATATCATTTAATTATAATTATTATTTTTTTTTCCATAATGACGGAGACGCTCTTATACTTTAAATGTCGTATTACATACTACGTAGTGTCTCCGATCATAATCAACAATTTTTTACTCATTCTCTCTCTCTCTCTCTCTCTCTCTCTCTCTCTCTCTCTCTCTCTCTATCTTTCTCTTTTTCGTTCTGAAAATGTATTTAATTATTTTGTTAAACAATTTCTATCGCCCTTTCCTTCATGTCTTCGTTCGTTCGTCCAGCCAATGACGATGTGCCACGCTCGCTGACAAAATCCTTAACTATTCTTGGCACTCGGTACCTCTGATTCGCTCGTGTGTGTCTGTGTCATCACAGCTGTAAATACAAAGAAGAAAAAAAAGGCAATCACAATACTATCCCTTTATTATTCTTTATTTATGAGTGCTGAAACGAGCTTTTAACATATGAATTCACTTAAACAGTTACCCGGTTCGTAAGCACTTGTGACACTCTTTTTTGGAAAATCTCTAGAAAAGTAGAAATCGAATATGACAATACTAGAGAATGATTCTTCACAAGGAGTGAAAAAAAAACACGATTTTCCCTCTGGGCTATGTGAGAAGAAGGATAAGAGAGAAATAATAGTTCAAATCGACAAGAGGAGCTCAATCAGATGCTAAAGTCACCGAGGCAAAAATGCAAAGGGCCGTTATTTCTAGCAAAGCAGAAACATATACTTTCCCCTTCCTTGTAAGCAATCGTTTTTCTCAGAATAAAAGCAGAGAACCAAAGAAGGGAAAGGCAGGGGTTTTCAGAACCCCTCCTCCTCCGAGGGTTCGAAGCCAGTGCTGCTCCTTTTTTTCCTGCGCAGTGCGCGCCTCGATAAACAAAGGGGTCGAAACGTCCTTTACGCTATCCCTAGCGGAGCTATGCGGAAAAAAGGATAGGTTACTAAGCTCTCGGACAATCGACTCCTGTACACACATAGACACCTCGAGATATTGGGCAATGCTTCCCCCCTCCATTCCCTCACTCGCCAACCAATTTTTTCGCACTTTATGGAGCGTAAAGATAATCGAAAAATCGTAGTAATTAATGGCCGGTAGCGTGTAGCGGACAAATATTTTATCAGTGACATGGCAATTTCGGGTTATCTGGACTCGCGGACACGAAAACGCCTGGCCCATTAATCGGTTATGTCGTTTAGAGTTATTTCGCGAAGAGGAAGAAATGGAAGCAACGGAAAATCAAGGGAAATGCCAATCGTCAGCAATTTATCGAATTTCCAATAAAAAACTCTCTCACCCAACGAGTGTTTACTTGATGATCGAGAACTGCGAACCGCTCAATATTTAGAGACAAGATGTAAAATATATATATATTTATATTTATGTATACAACTCCTAACCTCAATTATCCAGTGAATCTCGACTCTCCGAGTGCTCGAAAATAACAGAAGAAGCGAGAGAAAAAAACGTTAACGGACGAGCAGCATTGAATTCGCTTGGTTGGCAGGGGTATATAATTAATTAAAACGCCCACAGCAGTTGCGGACGATTGGTTGGAAGAGGGTTACACCGGCATCGACCGCGTTGGGGTTCAAACACGAAACACCGGCCGCGGAAATCCAAACGCTTTATCGAGAATTCTTATTCTTGTTTAAGTGCCATTATCGACGATTCTTACGCGGCTGCTTTACTTTTTTCGCCGATACTGTCCTTTATCTGTATTCTCTTCTTCGCTCCCATCTATTCCTATTATTCTCATCAAATTATAAATCCCTCATCCTTTAGCCCTTCTACTCCAGCCAGTACTTTAAACTCGTCGTATTTTTTACGTCTACTGAAATACTATGCATAAGCCTCTGCCAAAACTTTTTCATCCTTTTAAAAAATTAATTATAAAGTACGAATTTCCCATCTCCATATTCATGAGGGATTGAGAACGCTGATGCAAATGTTGATACGAAACCGTTTCTCTAAAGCGTACAACGGAGGATCCAAGCGAGATAAGTGATTAAAAAGAAAAGCAGTGTACATCGATGCGCGGAAAAATATCAATCGCTTTATAAGTCAAGTGCAGCGCGAGAATCGTTCCAAGATTTCCGCGTACCCGATAAGCCAGTGACTTTATTTGCCACTGGAACGGCATTGAAACAACAACCTGCCAAGGGGATCCCGCGGCGCGGTGAAAGATCAAAGAGCAAAATTAATTAGCGGAATTTAATTTGCGCGAGGAAATGCAGCCTAGACCGTGAGACCAGCTCTCTCGCACGGTTAAAGCTCGCGCAGAGCCATCTCTTCTCCGCCTTCTCCGCGAATCGATGCCAACGAAATTCCGAGCCTGCGCATACAGTCACAGACTAACGGCGGGTAAGCGCTCGAACCACATTACCCGCAGCGGATAGTTCGACCAAGGAACACGATGAACCACCGGACTTGTCCTTCAGCTCTCTTGTAACATTGGATCCTCCTGCTACCTGCTACAATCTTAAAGATTAAATGAATGGCATTAGACTGATGCACTATAGCAAGAGAGAGGGAATTATTTAAATTTCATTCTTGAGATTCCTTGGATACCCTCGGAGGGTAAAAGCTCGTTTCAGCGTTAGATCACAACATGTCTAGCGTGTCTTTCTCTCCATCTCCTTTCCACGGCTAATTCGCCTCCACTCTGACTTTGTCTGGCTCGGGGAGCGTGCGTACAAACGCGCTCTGCTCTACACGCTGCCCCGGGCTTCCCTCTTTCAAATCGATCCAAGCCGATAAAAGGAGCTCCGAGGCCGGACCTCGAAACAGTCTGCCATCTCTATGCCAAGATTAGACATTCTCTTATGTATAAAACACATACAATTTATACCAGAGCTCCTTTTTTCGCCACTTTGCTCATTCTTTATTATTCATTCTTTGTTTTACTTCCGCAGTATTTTTATCTTAAAACTACTAAACTGAGAGAGCTGCCTTCGCATCCAATTTTCTCCTTTTTAAAGAATAGTTACGATTATTCTAGTGAATTTCGCTTCGTTTAAGCATTTCTTATTTGATACATCTTGTGAAACAATACAAGCTGAATGGCTTTTCTTATACTAGGGGCGTCTGTTTCGATCGTGCCAAATTCAGAATAGAAGAAAAAGAAAACTTAAAATAAAGCTTTGAAAAAAAGTGACTTCCTGAGGTATAGCGAGCATTGGAATACAAAAACTCATAAGAATACAAAACTTCAAAGACTTAAATAATAATATGTATATGCAGTGGGTGCAGATTAATTATCACTTATCATCGTTCTTTTTAATTTTCTTAAGAAAAGAAACCATGCCATGTGGTCAAAAAAAATATTCAAGATATATAAACATTCCTTAACAAATCGCAAAATCTGGCAAGCATAAAATGCACCTTACTTGAACAAACTCACAGTCTTTTCCATATACTTCAAGTGACCTTGACAGTTGATCCAAATACACAAGAAGTTTTCCTACTAATAAATATCTCAACAAACCAGCGTATTTTAATTGTAGAAACTCGAATCACCTTAGGAAGTACAGTGTAGGTAAAAAAAAAGTGGAAAACTGCTCAGGTTATCAGTGCGATGAGAATAAAAGTGGACTATCATCCACGAAAAAGTTTGATTTCAGTGAATGCTTGTATCCAACACTTATCTGTCATCACTACTGCGCATTAGTGGCACTCGTGCAGCTCACCAAAATCAAATTAAAAAAAAATAAATAAAACTCGTTGAAAAAGGGAGGATGCGAAGACAGCCCAGACTCGTTAGAAGAAGAAGAAAGATGGATTAAGATGGGCTCACCGTATAAGCAAGGCCAGACACGGCTGTGTGACTTTCATATTTTGTTCGAGCGAGTAGAGGAGGACGGTGGTTCAGTAGTAGTAGTAGGTGAATCAATAGCGGATTGGTGGTAGTTGTGATGGTGATGGTGGTGGTGGTGGTGGTAGTGGTAGTTCTGTTCGGTCACTGATTTTGACTCAAGCGGTCTCCGAAACCGTATGTGGTGGCTGCCCACCGGAAGTACTCATGGCAGACGTGGCGGTGGTGGGAGCCGGAAGTGGCCGTAGGGCCTGCATGTCGCAGGTGTGGGAACCGCGCTTCTTTAGGTCCTGGAACAATTGGTATTTCGGACATGTTTCAGTTCCTTTCTCCTTCCTCCTCTGCTGCGTGCTCATCATCCTCACCATCCCTAACTATCTATACTCTGTATTCACATATGTACGCATGCGCTCGTCTCTGTTAACTATTAAACACCATAGTTTTCGAAATTATAAAATCTGTTAAGCTTAGCAAATACTCAAAAATCTTGATTGATTAGTTTATTGGTAAAGCCATGGGAAGGAAATATTGTAAAGTTCCATTTATCCGTGAGCAAAAATTTTTCAGATAATAGGTTCAGGATATTAGAAGGCAATTTTCAATGAACCAAGTTTCTTCTTACGGCTGATTGCGTGAAATAAAATTGTTACACACGAAAAGCAGCCTCATAATAAAAGTGACACAAAAAAGCTGTATCTTTTTAACAGAGACTGGCACATCCTTGCAGACTTTTCGCTGCTTCCATTACTGTCTATTCTAAGCTCCTTTCTACTTCTTTACTTTATCAATCATTCACGCATCTCATTTTCTCGCCCGTTCTCACGGACTTTTTCTCGTGCTCTCCCTCTATAAAAAAATAAAAAGAAAAAAGTAACAGAATTCAGTAGTATAAAAGTACGACGAAAAGTAAAGGCTTCACGAAGGAAACAGGCTCTCAGTGACGGCACAAGGGATCGGAAGATGCTCGTCCTGAAAATGCGGATGTCAAGATCCTCTTGGGCATCTCTTTATTCTATAGATATATACGTATCTATAAGTGGGTGCATTATTACTCACGCGTGCGCCCTTGGAAAGCCTGCTTACCTTTGTAGAAGTGAATAAAGAAGTGGAGAATTATGGAAAAGACGTAAAATATATATAATAT
>UELU01106274.1:0-13045 GCA_900490025.1 Megastigmus dorsalis
ATATATATATATATATGTATATTACAATATAAGAAACATATTCCAAAAAAATTAGCTATCTAGAAAAGGGAAACTGAGATATGCTTTGCAAAAGTTTCAAAATTAACATGGGTAGTATATCGATTAGAGATCGAAATCTCAGAAAGTTTCCAAGCAAATTGAATTTAAAAAAAACAGGTGAAACCTGATAACAGCTGATAGCTGAAAAACGTTAAGATAGGGTGATTTGACGCAAAATGACGGCTACTTGAAAAAAAAATGCATTTTCATTTTCAAAATAACGCTGTCACAATATAAGTTTTGACATGACGCCACAGAGCTCCAAATAATTTTTTAGGAAAAATGAGAAAGCACAGGTCTCATGAAATTCAAAGTAGATTAATATCACAAAGTTTAAAAAAAATCGAAGAAGTTGATTTTTTTTGGTCGTTGGTTCATATGGAATGGGCCTTCTAAAATGCTTATTAAATCTAAATAAAAAAATTACAATGAAATTGTTCATTTTTTGAACAATGATTATAAGCCAATCTTATCCGCAAGGCCCATACCGCACCTCTCTCCCCTATGGGTATTCATTATTTTAATAGTAACACGATGTCGAGCATTGATTAATTATTATCCTTTGAACGATATAATAAAAACTCACTATAATCCAAAATAAACTGTAAAATACTGTAATCGAGTAAAAAAATAAAAATTCAGTACGATAGAGTTAGGATCCCGTTTCTGAATAAGTTGCCATGGTTATCCATTCATCGAATATGGGGAACCCATTATGCCCCATGCGAGATGGGTTTTTGGTGATGTGAAAAGTACTCTCATTTAACTCTATTATTTTTAACAATTAATAATTTCTGTAATTTATCAAACTTATACTTTTAAACGCTTAAGAGATTAATAAACCATTTTACCCCGACTCCCCAGTAACAGCCACTTCCTTTCCCTCATAACAGGGAGGAAAATAGCTTATTATTCCCTAGGGAGAGAAAGAAATCTTTATTCACAGTAGACTCAATTTTTTTGTCAACAGGGAATAAACATTTCTTGCTCTCCCTAGGGAATAATAAGCCACTTTCTTTTCCTCATAGTGGGAACAAAAGAATCTTTATTCCCAAGAGACAGAAAGTGGTATTATTACGTAGAGCATATTGTTTTCGGTCAATAAAGTGGCCATATCAGGGGGATCGGGAGCAAAGTACATTATTCCCTCAAGAAATTCCAACCCTCGCTTCGCTTAGGCTGTAAACTTTTTCCTCGGCGAATATTATTGCACTTTACTCCCTTATGACATAATATACTTTTATGGTATTATTACATTTTTTATGATTTATTTACTATTTTAAAATATTCTTAATCCATATAGTTCCAAACAAAACAAACTAAAATTTGAAATATTTACTAAAATTTTTTAAAATAATTCTTGAATTATTTTTAAATATGAAACAAATAATTAAGTCCGAGGAAGCTAAGTGCCAATGAATTAGCAGTAGTATTAATTAGTGACGTTAATCAACTTTATTGCATAACAAAGTATACTTTATAAACTGTTTATATTCGCCATGACAATAAACTCAAATTTATTTTATTATACATTATTTTCCAGGGCGATGCTCCTATCGAGTGGAGATAATGCGTGGGCAGCTGGCGATGCGGAAAAGCTCAGGCTAAACCGAGAAGAAGATCTTTATAAACAAGAAATGTTGTGGCTCGAAAAGGATCTTACGTAAGTATTGAACCTGCGGGGGTACATTTCTCTGGTAGAAACAGTTCATTCAAAATCATAGAAAAATATTTCTGTTGACTTCAATGAAGAATTAATTTGTAAATCTTTATATCAAAAATTACATTTGGGTATAATTCAGGTACAGTCGATTGTTTAAATCAAATGCGAATCCAAAAGACTTCCATGGTTTTTTTATCAATTAAGTCAAGGTGTTCTGAATTTGTACATTGACCTTGAATTCACTTGAATGAATTTCTATGTAATTGAATGTTTAACAATTCTCTATACGTAATATGCTCAGTATCTTTATCCACTTCAATTGAGTTTGAATAAAATAGTATCTTTCCAATGTAATTTAATAACTATAATTAGTTTAATAAGCTGTCCTTGTAAAAATTCATCACTTGCATGCATTTAAATGGAGAAGCAAGCATGCGACATCTAGTGCCTGTTTTATCTACTTAAATGCACAATTTTAAAGCGAATAGAATTTCATAAGGAAGTGACCAAAATAAATTATCTTTAATTGTTCAACATAGACAGAACCTTCAATGACTTCTAATGCGAAATTAGCATAGGATTTTAATTAACTTTAATAAATTTTAATAATGATAGAAATCAATTTTTTTTAATGTAACAATGTGATTTAAAAATGAATTAACTTTAATAGTCTAAAATAGAAAGAACCGTTAATGACTTCTAATACACATAATTGGTATAGGATTTTAGTGAACTTTAATGAATTTTCATAATGATAGAAACCAATCGTCTTTAATGTAACAATGTGATATAAAAATGAATTAACTTTAATAGTCTAAAATAGAAAGAACCCTCAATGACTTCTTATATGAATAATTAGCATAGAATTTGATTGAACATTAATGAATTTTAATAATGGCTATCACATATTAAAATTTAGCATATAAATAAATTAACTTAGCTTGTCTAAAAAGGTAGAACCGTCAATATCTTTTAATGCGCATAATTAGTACAGGACTTTAATGAACTTCATTAAATTTCTTTACATATTTTTCGACTTATTTACCAATTGACTCATCAATACACATTTCGTTCTTTGTTAACGTATAACCCTTTAAAGTTCATTTAAGAGAAATATTAAATAAAAAAGTCCTGTGTTTACTAAATCACATGTTATTGTACATCTGTATACATGTGAATGCTATGTGAAATATCATACTTCTATTGTAACTTTCAATAACTAGAACTATCCGTATTATTGAAAATACAAAACTATTTTCAGTTCATAATTCGTAAATCATTTTATACTTATGAAAAGGTGCAAATTTTATTTTTTGTTTATTATTTATGTAGTTAAATTCTCGCTCAACTAGTCTGGTGCTTGGAACACCTTATAAAGCATTCACTCCTGAACTTATTTAAAGCAGTTAATGCCTATTCAATTTTTATGTTTAAAATGCAGATTCAAATCCATTTATTAATGTATCTATTCACAGCGATTGAAATCGATTCAATTTGTATGTTAATTATACTAATTAAATTATATTGGATAAGATACTTATTTAATTTAGATTCAATGCAACAAAAATAAATGAGTATAATACGCATAGAAACTTATTAAATTAAAAAATAAATTAATATATTTATTAAATTTATTTACTAAATCACATTAACATGTTTCGAAATCACTATACACTAATTTTAAAAAGAATATTAAATGTATACAATCTAATTGAGATTCATTGGCTTTCAATGAATTTTAATGATATTTAACCGATTATTTCTAGCCGATTTTTCAAATAAAAAAGACGATAATTGACAGTTTCCTAACATACTTCTTTTACGGTTTTGTTATTTACACCAGCGGACTAGAAAGCACCGTCGAGGAACTGCGAGGAAATGTGATCAACCGTAAAACACGAGTAAACATGTCAGACGTGGAGAATATGGCTTTGATTCTTAGTAAAGCAAGGTATGCTGTTTTTTCCTACCTTTCCATAAAGCTGGACTCTCCAACAAGATGTATGTTAAATACCGACCATTATTTTCTACAACAGCAAAACAGTGGCAGATCTGAAGGTGCGTTTCCCGAACCTCCAAGAGGGTATGAAGGGTCTGCTGAGCTCTGAGATGGAAAAAGTCATGAGGGAAGAAAAATTCTTGAAGGAAGAACCGGACCGCCTGGAGTCCGCACTAAAACGTTGCAAAAAGTTAACCGGCACTCTCGTCACGCTCAAACGGTATAATTTAAGGAGACGTCGGATACCAATTGATGGATTCCTATTTATCACCTTTACGCGATCAAGGTTTTCTCTTACAAATGCACTGGGGATAATGTAGGAAATTTCGAAAAAACAATTAAAGACGATATAGCCGAAGAAGCATTTGAAATTGTCCCTCACCTAAACAATATATTTTAAATTATTGTTGTTATTAAAGTACTATCGAAAAACTCTTCCAAAATAAGTCATCCAGCTTTGAAAAAAGTCTTGGACGTACATTTTGACATCTGAAATAATCCAATCCACAAAATTATAAAAATTAAAACTCCTTAAAATTTTCATATGGATTATTTTCCGATTATTTAAGGGGTTATACTATCTAGATGCACTAACAAACGAAGCTTTTTTGGGACTTTTTTCATATGTATTGAAGTATACAAAAATATTTTTTATTTAGATTTAAAGTGCAAAATAACGTCAAAGCACAAAATAACTTAAACACATATTTTTTCCTAAGCGGAAAACGACGTACACGGTAGCAGTCTCTGATTTCACCTATTTAACAATAATGCCCTCATTAAAGATTGGCGATTCCAATTAGGGTGCATGTGCGTAGCTCGTAGTAACTGAATCGACAATTTCAAGAAAAGTAGTAATTATTTAAATAATTCATTTTGTTCGTAAATCGCTCTTGTGTTACGTGTTTCTAAAGGCAAAATTGCCACGCAATCAATTTGTGTCAAAAGAAATACTCGATTTTCTTAAGTTTCTTGTTTTTGGGGATTTTTGGCAAAGGTTTTTGTATTCTATTTAAAAAAGTAATTCTCGCATAATTAGTTTATAAACTGATTTACAACGAGCAAATACAAGATAATGTATTAGAGTTTAGTAAACTGTACAATTTCGAAGTCGGATGCCCAGTTTTCTATTCTATCGTTTAAGCATTGGCACGATATCAATATTTATCACTAGTGTACCACATAATATGCAAGTAGTATGCATGCAAACATGTTAAGTAGTTGTTGGCAGTTTGTAAGAAGCATTTAAATGTGATAATTTTTGTTCAAAACAAATGAGTTTTCTGTAAAATTCAAGTGCGATTTACGAACAAAATGTGTTTTTTAAATAATTAAAGTTAGTTTTTCTTGAAACTATCAATTCGGTTTCTATCAGATACGTACATGGGGCCTAATCGGAATCGCCAAACCTTAATAAATAATAAATGTTTGTTTCATTGTGAGTCGCCTATTAGAATTTGCGCAAAAATCATGCATAATTCTTGATAATAAAAATTTATTAATAGAAAAATTAAATGAGCAAGCATTCTCTCTATCTCTCTCTCCCTCTGCCTCCCCCTCTCCCTCTCCCTCTCTCTCTCCCTCTCTCTCACTCTCTCTCTCTCTCTCTCTCTCTCTCTCTCTCTCTCTCTCTCTCCCTCTCCCTCTACCACGTAAAATATTAGACTTTTTGGTAAATACATTTTTATTCACAAGGTGGCACGATTTCTTGTTGCTTAATCTAACATTTACAATTATAACATTAAATTGAATAGTTTTACGGGCTTTACTGCGTTATCCCCAATGTCTTTATGATTTTTTTTCGGGTTAACCGGTTAATTAGTTTAGAAGAAAACCTTGATCGGGCGAAGTTGATAGCCTAGGGCGAAGCATAGGAATCGACCTGTAGGTATCCGATGTCCCCTTAAAGTCGCCTGTGATCGAGGCTGTAAAATTTGCTCAAACGCGCAGAAAAGAGTTTAGCCACTACATTAAAGGGGATGCAGTAGCGTCCCCCCTCCTCAGTATTTCTCTCTTCCAATTATATAGAAAAACGATAACTCATATAGACCTCATCTTGTACAAAACGCTTTATTATATCGAACACTGCGCCGCTCAAGTCCAAATATTACTCAAAATTATCAATATAAAAAGTTATAAGCATAAGTAAGTATGAACATAATTTTAAAGTTAACTTTTCAAGCATAAACACCTCTTACCTCTTCAAATTATTTGCAAAAACGGCAAATCAAATCACTTTCATATTGTACAAGATGATACATTATATCGAGCACTACGCCGCTCAACTCTAAATATTCATTTTTATTATTAATACATCAAGATATAAGTGAAACAAAAAGCACGTTTTTAGCTACTGCATCCTCTTAAGACCGAGTCAATAATGTTCGAAACCATTCTGCAGGTTGGCTTCAGTGCAGGAACAGCGTCTGCCGAATTCCGGAAGTGTCGACGCCGAGGAGGCAGCGCCTATCACGCCGACCTCGGCCCAACACTCCAAGGTAAAGACCTTTACGTCTCCAGCCTGACATATCTATTGGATTCATTGAGTTTTCGTAATCATAAATTATTTTCTTCTTATTTGCTATAGTTTCTTTCATTGGTTCACTGTTTGGTTTTGTTTTCAATTAATTATACTCACACGACTGTTTTGGGTTATTGTTTTGGAGAACCTCGATAATTGTCCCATCCTATGTCCAATTTATCCCGATGCATGCGAAATTCATACAATACAATTCGGCAATTTACTTGAGTCAGACAAACATTGATACAATAGAAAGAGACGTCGACGTGATATGAGAACTTCGCTCTTTATAATTCGAATATGAAAAATCACATGTATTTAGCAACTAAAACTCATGGTCTCGGTGTGACGACCGCGCGAACTGATCGTAACCCAACAACATGAACATGCGTTTAGTGGAGAGAACAATCGGCAGAGGAAGATTATAAGAGAAATACTTAAAGAGATAACAAGTTAGAATTTAGGGAGAATAAACGATTTGTTAGTGAGACAAAACATGATGCCGGTGAACAAATCAGTGCCCGGTCACAGAAATACTTGACGTGCTACAAACGCAGATATTTTGTTTATGTATATTGCGTTCATGATACAATATCAACATGCTTATTAGTATATTGCTTTTATCTGCAGTTTTCCAAACTTTTACATTATTCGAATTAAAAATGTACGCGACACTGTTTGAGAAATATATCGTTATATAAAATATCTTCACTAACTTTTTATATTGCATTTAATAAAATTAGATAATTGATTATTGTAAAACACCTGATTTGCAAACAGATTTTTTCTTTCCTTTCTATATTTATTACACAACGGAAAACAAGAGTACGGTCAACACATAATATTCGACACATAATATTGTCTAGATATATTACGACCAGCGAGCGTCGTTTTTTGCCATTATCAGCCAGAACATTACAAATTCTTAATATATGACATAAAATATGAATATGAAATCTGATGTAAACCTTCGTAATCTAAATTTAAGAATAAAGTCGCTGTGTGCTTTTATATTTTTTTTTTGCGCCAGGGATCATTAATTAATAACAAATAACGACATTTCAAGTCGAACATTCACAGTAAAACGTTGTACCAATATGTAGGTACGTAAGAAACTTGGTTAAACAAATTACTTGCAAATTTTTCGTACAATTGAGCTCTTAATAAATGCTTCGGTAGGTGGTTTATTTAGATTTCTTTTTCTTTTTACATCGATTTTTTATCATTCTGAACATTTTTTTCAAACATGCTAATTTATTTTTTATCTGAAAAAGAATCAATAAATAAGACTTTTTCTACGAATGCAATTCGCATTATTGTGATGATTGATTAGATTTATTCCTGTCTTTTCGTCAATTTTAATTAAGTACAATATTTTTCAAAATTATTATACACCCAATTCTTTCGTATGCTAGTTACAATAAAAAGGATTTAAATTCTGAAAAAAGGCATTTCTTGCAACACCTGCAGATATACGAAATGTATTAAATTGTTTAACCTTCAAAAATGTTGAAATTTCTATAAAGGAGATGCTGTACATCTACATTACAATTTTTACTTAATTGACTATATTTAAAAACTAAATTAAATATCGCAAATGGAATAATTTCTTTATGACAGATATAACGTTTCTCTAACTTGATAATTACATTTACTGAAAATATAATTGCGATGATAAGGCAGGAAACTTTAATTATCAGTACATAAAAGTTCTGAATATGATAAATAGCTAATATTCTATATCTTGCACACATATATCGACATGTAAAGTTTTTCAATTTACTTATTGAATTTTTAAATTGTAAAAAAATATAGCTTTGCTGAAAAAAAATTTAAAATTTAAAATTGACAATAATAGATGCAAATATTATCAGTATACGGCATTCTCTTAATCCATCTAAGCTTGATTACTGCTTGCGCATCACTTATTTTTAAAGTCTGTTTAAATAATTATATTATAAATTTTCGTTTTGGCCTCTTATAGGTAAAAGGTTAAACAATTATACGCACGATACCTGGTTTCCGAGTTTTTTATAGATTTTTTTTCTTGCACACATGTTGAATTTACAGAAAAGTCGTAAACTCTTGTACTACTGCATACACGCGACGACAAAACCTTTTCATAATCTTAACATGAGGATGAACCAGTGTTATATGACGGACATAATACGTATAACACATGTGTTCGTAGAAGAATTATTCGCTGAGAGCCAAAATTACTTGTTCTTTGAAATCAGACTGCATTTTTAGACTGAAAATTTTATGAACATATAACTGTATAGCTAGATACGATTGAAAGAACAGCTAAATCGTTCGCCCACCGAGTCTCGACTCTCTTTCCATTACTTTTCACAATTAAGCAGCAATTATTCATCCTTTTGTTCATCGGTGCTTAAACAAAATCCTGCAACTTTTATATAGATGGAGATTTCCCGTTTCCTCTTCGAAATCCTCAAATCTTATGTGGTGTTAATTGTTCCCGATAGAATAGACATAATATTAATATAATTAATTCGGAATTTGACAAAGCACTGCTTCATTTTGTTCTACCAAAGTGTTTAGTCAAATCACTGAATGTTAGCTGTACGTTGGCCAGAAACAATGATATAATCTATAGTAAGTTTATATTTATAATATTAATATTTTTGTGCGAAAGAAAATTAATCCTAATTATATTGTTGTTACTGCGTCAACTAAAAAGATATCGGACAAAATATGATAGAGCAGAAAAATTGGTGATAGCTCGGAAAAATTTAAATTATGTAGTGCCAAAATATAAAACTAAACCATTATATTAATAACTATGATAATAATATTAATAATAACATCACCAGCGTTAACATCTAATGTTAATTACAATGACGATGATTATACCGACAACTGTACGAAAGGTATTAATACTAAGCGTTCTAAAATCATAATATTAATAATCTCGATTAAACAAAAAAACTAATAATAAAAGTATTTAAATGAAATGATTTAAGAGAGCGCGCTGACGATACATATGAGTTGCAGAAAAATTTTTAAACTTTGTTCTTGTTAAGTGTATAGTTTTAATAGATGACGCGCATATGTATCTCATCGCGGCGACTCACAGTGCGTGAACAAACTACTAAAAAAAATATAATATGAATTTTTATAGTATGACTGGATGAAGAGTAGAAACTTCAAGGAGGCGATACAAACTAGTCATGAGTAATTTTTTCCAGTTCTTATTAATTCATTTATTTTTTATATTATATATACTTAAGTTCTTTCTCATACATTTCATTACTGTTCGATATGTATATTCCAATAAGTTTTTCAATGAAACATATATATATATCCGTTCATTGTTTCTTATGATATCGAATTATTCTGCCAGAAACTTTCTTGTAAACGTTTGTTAGCTTTTGTTTTTGCTTGCGAAAGGAATAAAAACGTTACCTAGCTCGAAGACGATCGAGACAGGAAATAGTACGACGGGCTTGGCGGAATATTTCGAGGCTCTATATGACACGCAAACAAAGAACGAATTTTATGAAAACGAAAACAGGCACGACACACACAGAGACTCGTTACATAGCAGATATAGATAAGTCTCCTAACATACATTACCATTATACGTCCATGTAAACACTTCATTCAGTTTAATCGTCTATTCATGCTTGCTGTAAATCTATCATTTTTAACATTATATACATAAATATATATATATATAATATATATTTATATACGTTTATATATAAATGTATTCATATTTATATGTATAATTATGTCAATGATATTTAGTTCATTTTCCTCGTCAAATCACTTTATTTTTCACTCTTTATACTATTATAATCACATATTTATAATATACATAAAAATACTATTCGGTAACACAATTTACCTTTTCTTTTCATTAACCCATTAATACCCAAGCCGAATCTAGACTCGATAACTCCAAACTAACAATTGGGTTCATGGCATAACCGAAAAATAAAATACGGGTTTTTTTTCTTTTGGAATTTCCAATTCTTTAAATAAAATTATTTAAACTAATTGTCAAAAATTTCTCAACTCTCCAAGATGCAATTGTTTATAGTGATTTGATACTAACAAATTGAACTCTGATGAAAAAATGGCGAAAAGGTTTTGCTCATGATTTTTCCCACAAAATTGATTGACGCAATTAGTTTATTGAAAAATAAAATTTTTGACAATTTGTTTTAATAATTTTATTTAAACAATTGGAGATGACAAAAGTAATAACACGGGTATTTTATTTTCAGCTATGCCATGAACCCACTTGTTAGTGTGAAGCTATCAAACCTGGATTCAGCTTGGGTATTAATGGGTTAATATCTATACATTTGGGCACGTACTGATTTAACATAGGGAAAATGGAGGGATTCTGCGCGCACTAGTACATACTAAGAATCGCTCACAAATTGCATGTAAAACAATTGTACTTTGTAAATTTCTTCTATTCAAAATATATGAGTATATTAAATACACATCAATATAAAATTTATTATTAATGTAAATAATTCTTTAATAATGAAGAGATGGAGAATTGAACCACTCGAATAATCAAGGCTCGCGTCCGCCTGGCACAGGCAAGTTTGCGGTCCGCTGCGTGGAAAGACAATATACATAATATACATCAAAATTGCGGTGTTCTGACCTAAGTAAAGTGTACTCTTAATTTAGATGACCGACATTTCAGACGGTTATTGAAAAGTGTTCAGGGCCTAAAAAAGGGCCGAAAGAATTTAAAAAAAATAATACTATTAGTACTACCTATTCAATAAATGTCCAAAATGCTGGCCATCTAAATTAAAAGTGTAGTTTATTGTTCAAATGAATCGATTCTCCACCTCTAATAAATAAATAATTCTTACTTACTTATGTAATACAGATACATAACCTATCCTTACCATATTTAAATTTATTTATAGCAAAATGAATTAAAATCAATATGTATGTCTAAGTTACCCGTATCGAAAATATTTTTAAAATCATTGAAATATCTGTTTAAAACTTGGCCCAATGATAGATATCCGTATAAATTAAAGTACTTTGTTAATGACTACCAATTACATTACTGATTTTTCGCTCGATAAGATGTAAGACGGAAAGTCTAAATTTTTAATCGATTTTGGCACCTCGTAGCTTTGTTTCCTCAGAAACAAGCGATTATAAACAATTAGATCCAAAATATATATATACAGTTAACGAAGTTGAAAATTAGATACTTTATGTGTGGAGGATGTATATGCATAAAATTACTTTTTTATAGTTAATTTAAGTATTCATAGTGGAATAAATATTTTTTAATAAGATTGAGTTACATACATGTATTTGAAATGAAATTCTATTTTAATTACTCCGTTAAATCACTGTAACCTCCGTTAACTTAGAATACTCATTTTGAAGTACTTAAGAGCAGTTAAACTCAAATTTCGTATTCAGAGTATTATTTAAGTTAAATACAATAAATAAACACAAAGATATTAATAATTTTTAAACATTATTTAAAAGAAATTTTTTTTTGGTAAACGGTCAATTTTTTGAGAATTTACCATATATAGGTATAATCCTAACGGTAAGCAGGTCTCTTCAAGGTACGCGCTCTCTATCTTAACAAACAATGTTTGTCATGTTCTGGGACAATCGAAGTTTATTAAAAATACCTATATTTATTTACTACCGTATTTCAATATAATAATTAATTTTTTTACAAGATAGATTAATAAATATGTAGAATAATCTTGCTTTTGCAAAATAAAAAGAGCCGTATGAAATAAATGTTATTTATAACATATATGTAAGAGAATGCGCCAAATTCCACCGTTTTCATAAAAAATACATTGTATATCTAAAAATTCCACGTAAGCAACAGTACAAGGTCCAATAATACACAAAGACTCTGAAATTGTACAACAAAAGTAGGAATTATATACTTGTGCTATTGTCCTTTTTCAACAAACCTACGTATTACTACTATATATAAGTTCTTCTGACTCTAATGTTCATTACTCAAGTTTCTGAAATTAATAAAGCGCCTCTTTGTGTGTGTGCGTGTTACATTCGCGTATGTGCACATGATATATTGATATTTACTGCACCCTTTACTTTGAAGTATTCTCTTAATTTTCTCGCGTCGTCTTTGTACAAAATAAATATTGTTGATGACACTTATGTTCCAAATAATCTTCTTTTTCTAAAATTTTAATCTATATTTTTCATTATTCCTATGTATCTGTTCGTATGTTCAATTCACTGGCACATTTTTTACGATGTTGCTTTTTTTGATTATATTATTCTTCATTTATTAATTCGTTTTTTATAAACTTACACACACACACACATACACACACACACACATATATATATATATATATATATATTTACATGTGTATTTACTATATATTCTTATTTGACATGAATTTTTATACTGGAAATGATACTTGTATATGTTGCACTACATTCGATTCATTTCGAAGAATGTGAGAGGTGTTCCCCGTGTGCGTTTTCACTGCTAATTGAATTATTCGTTTGTGCGAAATAGATATATATATGTACTTGGATACATATGTGTACGCATATGTGCGTGTGCAAAGTTTTTGAGTGCTCTAGTGAGTGAAAATATATTTATGTGCGTGCGAGTATGACTACGTGAGCCGATACACACACACACACACACACACATACACACACACACACACACACACACACACACACACATATATATATGCGCATACCTAGATACACGCTCACAGACACGCATACATATATAAGCGTGTGAGTACGCGCGCACACACACACACACACACAC
>UELU01106276.1:0-11231 GCA_900490025.1 Megastigmus dorsalis
GTGTGTGTGTGTGTGTATGTGTGTGTGCACTACACCGGTACTGCACACAGTAAATTCAGCCCCGTTGCAATGCATGAAAGGGTTAATAAATGATTATATTTTTAACGGAAACAAATAATTTTAATTTTTAATTTAAGACTCTGAGTTCCTGAGGAGGAGCCGGAGCGGGCTCGAAACGTTGGGCATGTTTGGGTGGTGGGGGGCGGTCAGATTGTCCTTTACTAACAAAAGTTTATTTCAGGGTTAAATATAAGTTTATTTCAGATTCTTCGGGGGTGATTGTAAACAATCTGATTGCCCATGAATATTGATTAGACTGTAAGACCGATAAAAAAATCTTTGTCAGTTAAAAATATGGAAAGCTATATTTTTTTAAATATTAATATCTTATTTAGTTTTTTTTATAAATGTATGATTTATAACATACAAATTAACCATTACTTGAGTTAATAAAAGCAATTCTTAAGGAGTGTTGTAGGATTACACTTATTTTGAATATTTTTTCATTCAACTAAAATATTGTTTTAAAAAAAAACATATATTTTTTATTTTATGCCGCATTTAAAAAATGATTATCTTTTTAATGGAAACAAATAATTTGTTTTTTTAATTAATGCTATGACACCAAATAAATATTTACTAAAGTTCATGGTATAATTCAACTACTAAATTTAAATTTGCTTAGCTGGTATTAAAATTATATTTTTTTTTTTATTTAAGTAATCTTTTGCGGATTACAAACTACTTTCTTGAAATACTGATTGATTTATTTAAATAAAAATACTGATAAAGTCTACTCCAATAAATATGTTTTCAAATTTGATTACTGGTATTAAATAAGTAAGTTTTATAAATATAAGAAAATGATTTATAAGTAATAAAAAAAAATCCGCTTAGTAGTAAAACACATTTAATTGAATTAACTAAATCACGATCAAGGAAATAATTTACATCTATTAAAATTCATATTTTTTTTAAATTATGATTGAGAATTTTGAAGTAAAAAAATGCTTACTGAATCCAAAAAAATCATTTTTTACAAATACATTTGCTTGGATTAAAAAAAATTTTATTCGTGCAGAAATTTCCGAAAAATAAATAGAAACTAGAGAATAAAATACTGAAGGCTATAGACGGATAATTATGTCAAAATTGCCTCTAATGGAATCGACAAACTAAGTTTTCTGGTCGATAGATCATGGAAAAAGAGCATCTCAGTTAAATTTTTAGACTTCAAAACCTCTCCTATGGCTACCTAACCAATTTACCTTTTAAAAATCTAAAAAAAATTCAGAGAGGTGTTCATTGACTTATTTCAGATTATTTCGATTTAAATTACACTCTAAAAAAATTCTTAAATATTTTGATTGGTTTTTACAATGGATTCCCTATAAATGGCTAGCTTTTAGTACCATTTTTCCCGTTCTATCGATTGCCGTTGTAAAACTTGAAGCAGCAATGGGTGAAATATCGTCAGGAATGAAAAATAAAGGTTATTTTTACATTTTTAGCATGTTTCTGTACCCAAACCACAAAAATAACTTCATAAATCGATTCAGGGCAAAAACCCTAGAGTATAGTTAAAATATAAAATATAAAAAAAATATAACTCAACTGATTTAAACGAAATAACTCGATATTAATCGGATAATGCGATATAAACAATGCTTCATGTTTAATGTTGCTGACAAATATTGTTGCACAAGATTTACAATAATACTTAATAGTGTGGCTATATTGTCACAAAGCAAAAAATCCATTTTTTATTATTTTTACAAGTTGCGTCCTGCGTAATCCGTGCAAATAGTGTTAGTCTAATACTGTGGCCACAATTTTTTTAAATCTGGCAAAATGTTTCTGTCAAATAATTTTATTTTATTTAAACAAACTCGACTACGTATTTAAGTTGGGCAATATGGCACTATATGCAACAACTTTAATTTTTTTATTTCTCATGTATATTCTCTATATTAAATTTTATATTAAAATTATTCATTCAAAAAATTTTAGAAGTTCAAGATTAACTAAATTAAAATTATTTATCAGCAAGATCTTCCCAATTAAAAAAATTGTTCTCCCAATAATGTTCCAATATTTCTCCATCAGTGTTTGGACGGGTTAAGTGTGAAACCTCACTCGAAAAACAATAAAATAATGGTATTGTGACAATATACAGTACAGATGTTCACAACGTTATTTAACCTTACCACAATATCAAACATTATTTCTTATATTGTGGAACAATATTATCACAATATTATGCAAACTACAAATGCTATGTACAATTGATTTATAAAAAATATATTTCTTTTCTTAGGCTTTATATAGCTGTCACATTTCTTTAAATTTATTTATTGCATTTATTCAAAATAAATATTCTTATTAAATAACAACCATATTACAATAATATCCTCATCATATATTTTCAATATCAGTAATTTATACGTTTACATATGACTGTATATAAATTAATGGTACATTATTATTTCCTTTTCATATTGGAAAATACAATTAGTTTAATTATTATCAAAATCTACGTATTTTATATATAGAATGATAAAAGATTATATTAAAATACCTTCCTGAATGTAATGTTTCTCTGGCTTAAATGATATATATATTTTTTTTACAATCTGTAAAAAATATTTCACATATTTATTTTTGCTGCTTGCTGTTTTTAAGTTCTGTTTTTATTTTTTCACTTTATTTTGCAAAAATATGATAAAAATAGGGTTTTTGCGAAATTAAAATTACACCATCGGAAAAACGACTTCGAAAAGGGAGGGAACGACACTTCACGTATTTTTTTATTGTCATTTCCATGGGGCAAAAGTAATTATTAAGTAATTATTTTTTGAGCATTTTACTAATTCTAATTACAATTTTAGTAGTGTTAGACTAATGTTTGATGAATAATTATTTTGAGAAACCAAAAAAGGTATATTTAACCTTAAAAAATGAGTCAAAACCACTTCTATATGGATCTTTTTATTAATCATTAAGACAAATAGAACTGTTTGATTCCAATATTAAATCATTATTTGGTATAAGCTTATTTGTACAGGATTTATAACAATGTATATTTCATGAATAAATAAAAAATAAAAACTGCACTTCTTTTGAATAGCGACTTAGCAATGGATCCTCCTTCAGTAAACTAAAGAAAACATGCTTATAAAAAAAATCTAAGTCGTTTCATTTTCAAACAGTTATTTTATTAAAAATTACCTAATTTTATTCACTCATTTTTTTCCAGTGCTTATCGAATGTAATGATGAATCATAGCAACACTCTAAATTTCCAAATTATGATATTCCAAGCGTCATAAAGTTAAGGACATATGCTATAATCGACTGACATCACTTAGAGTTTGCATATTTCGCCAAATTCCAAAGTAGGTAAGGTATAAATCTTTCCGACCCTACCACATCCCGTTAAGGAAATAATATCACATTTTCCGCGTTTTAAATAATTTCTAATTTTTAACAAAATTCATTAATTTTTATCTTAATTCCTTTTTAATTTCTTGTTTTTTTTTGTAGCAATTTATATCGTTTTCGTGAGTTATAGCGTTTTGCGTTAAAAATCTTTAACAAGTCCAAGATTAATGAATTAGATTTTAAGTCTTATAAGGTACGTCCTCACCGGTTTCTTTCGTGTACTAATTTTTAATTTTTATTGTGTATAATTAATACGTGCAATATTTGTTATCAGCCTGAAGAGGAGGGTATAAGTATACACCCTCGAAACGTCGCAGAAATAAATAAATTGAATTTTTGCCACAGTTGCATTCTATGACGATCAATTTAGCCTATCACCATTAAATATCACATATTATTTCTGTTTTCCAATTGTTCATCTCGTAAAAAATTTGTTAAATAACACAGTTTTAATAATTTCGATCTTTTTTCCATCGGTAAATAGGACTGTCTACACATCTTAAGGGGGTGTGCTGAGGCCTACAGGGACTCGGTCGACTTAATTTTCTACAAACACACTGTAGTCCTCCGTCGCTGATTAGCACCAAGTGGGAGCATAAATACAACGACCCTACACGGAGAAAAATGTTGTAGTAATGTTTAAGATAAAAGATACGAAAAATTACTACGTTGCGTACCAAAGCTCAGATATACTCATTTTATAGAGATTTTTCTTATATTCATAACAAATATTACTATGGACAAAGTAATTTTGGCAGTCCTGTTTATCAAAAAGAATTATGTATCTCTATAAAAAATGCTATGTTGAATAGTAAAAATTGGGCTATAACAAAATTTAGATCATAACATAAGAATATTTATTGTATTAAATTGGAATTTATATTACATTCTCTTTTAAATTATCCTATACCGACACGGAGAGAAAAAAAAGCGAATAACGCATGAACACATGAATCGACACGTATATAGCATGGCTAACCCCCATGCGCATAACGCACCGCACTCGTGCGTTTGTTACGTGAAGCTACGCGTAAAACACGTGGCACTCACGCTAAAACTATATGGGACAAAGCCACGCATAATTCGCATGGCACCCATGCTCAAAGTATAGGTTAATCGAGTTGTATCGAAAAGCCGGACACGTTGTGGCGGGGAGGGGAGCGCCGAGAGAGCGGCTGAAAACTCAGGAAGAGCGGGTTCGATCCTACCCACGGGCAAAATTATTTTTAATTAATTTTTCCTTCCATTATTAGGTTGAAAAATTGTTATTTTTTCATTGTATTTATACATATTTACCTTGAAATCGGAGTAAAATTAGAAAAGTACTTAAATTTTTCAAACTTAATAAAACATCTAAAATAATAAATTTGAATGTATTTGTTATCTTAATAATAAAAAATTTATACATAGTTAAGGTCAGTATAGCTATCAGTGAGTGTAGAGTAAATTAGAATGGTATACGACTTCTTTTATTTGCGCGCGAAAAGACGTTACCGGCCACCAGCGAACATTATAAGTAAACAGAGAAGGTTGAAGACTACTAGTTCGTTGCTGGTGACGTGACACGCCTGTGTTTGTTATGGCTTTAGTGAAGGGATAGCTAATACAACCTTAAGCGATAGATGTCGCAGTCCAAACTCGCAAGTGACGAGATAAAGGCTCTGTTACTATATAAGAAAATTAACTACAAAGTTTCTTTATGCGAAAAAGTGCGTTCAGCTTTAGCGATCGTTTAAATAGATATACATACTATAGTTAATAAGTACAGGATATTCAATGTAAAACAAGTGCGAGCGTGCCGTAATAATGTAAAAATTTCCAAATGCCTGTAAATAGTGTGAATTTAAATAACCTTAACACACACGACTAAAATCATCAACAAATAAACCTCTGTTTCTATAAATCTTCAAATCTTTCCATGATAATAATAATCATTAGTAAAATAACCTTTCCAATGTGGTTTAGAATAAATAAGAAAAAAAAATTTTTATTACTGCTTCTCAAGAAAATAAAAAAAAATTCTTTATAGTAATAATTAATAATGGCTATAGTAAAAATTCTTGCATTACGTGATATAGTTTATTACGTATTATTTTAAAAATTATTATGTTACATGGTAAAAATTACTAAAACTAGTTTTGCTATAGTATATAGCAATTTTTACTATAAAGTGAGTATGTCACAGCTTTACTACGCAACATAGCAATTTTTGTTACCCGTTATCTTAAATATTACTACAATATTTTTCTTCGTGTAAATAACATAAGGCCGAATGTACTTTTTTATTCTCGATATCAATAAAATGTATGTAATATGCAATTCTCAAAATTTCTTACTAAATTTTGACATTGAAATTTTCTGTAAGATAATTTTTAAACAGTCGCAATTTTGCAAGACTTTTATGCTTCTGAATAGACTATGTATTATTTTACTCAGTTTGGAATACATTTTTATCCCATGCAAGGCGTTGAAAAAAATAAAAAATGTATATTCTTTAAATGCAATTATATTGATAAAATACTCAAATTACAAAAAGATTGGCGATGGGGACTCTGACCGTTCGATTTGAGATAGATTCGGTCTCATATTATTTATGCCGCTGTATCGTCCTATCAAAGCCGGAGGTCCCACGGTGTGTTTAAAAAAAATCACATGCAATATTTTACAAAGGTGCTTGTGTCAATCGTCCGAGACTTTAGCACGAACCTGGGATATGCAGACTACGAGTCCATCGCTCTGCCAACTGAGCCACCTCAGGTAAACGGTCCTATTTATCGATGGAAAAAAAGATCGAAATTATTAAAATTGTATTATTTAACAAAATGTTAATAAGATGATCATTCGGAAAACAAAAATAAAATGTGATGTTATTGACTTAAAGGGATGTGGTAGGGTTAGAAGATTCTTACTTTACCAACTTTTGCATTCGACGAACTATATAAAGATAGGAATTAATTTTTACAAAAAAAAACTCGCTCTCAACAACTTGGCAATGATGATTCACAAATTGTTTTTGAAAATTTCATAAACAAAAACCTCTGCCAATTATGAACGAAATTTTCGAAAACAAACTCTGAATTATTAATAGAATTTTATGAAACTGAAATCACATTATGTTTGTGTCAACTGACTAGCGTAGTGATCGAGTCGAGTCGCGAGGCGCGTTGAGCGAGCATCGCGAGACGATCAGATCCATCGATAGCGTCGGCCGGGGCGGTCGAAGCCAACCGAGCGCAAACTTTTCGTGCGACCGAACATATCCGTTTAAGCTAAGATATAGTTGTTACGTGTAATTGCTATAAAACGAATAAAGAGTATTATAATTAATACCAGTGAGTAGTGTCTTACACCCCAAAATCCCTGCCCAGTACTTTGTATTATATTAGCCAAGGTATCGTTCGAAATATATATTCGCGTTTAAGTAATTAACTGAGTGACCATTCTTAACAAATCAGAAGTGGGATTTTAGAAAAACACTGTGCAAAAAAACAATAAATAAATAAATAAATAAAGTTGCTACCGCTTAACTTGTGGAAATCTAACGGAAAAATTCAAATCGGAATTAAATTGAAAAATATAGACACGTTGGTGAAAGGACAAAGAGACTTGATATGAGAGTAAACAAAAACAGTAAGACGCGCGAAGAAAAAATTAAGAAATAGTGATTGTGGCTGCGAAACGGTGTATACGGTATAACGGTTACAGAGTAAAATATAAATAAGTACGCAGAAATAAGAATAGCGTGAAAATGGCTGAGCAGGCATCAGGACAACCAACGAGTTTTGGAGAATCCACCTTCGATAGGTTCCACCACTGATTAAACCAATTACCTTCAAACTGGCGCTCCGCGGAGCATTTCGCGTTACAGGCGGATTTGGAGCACTCCGATCCTACCAATTTATCGATAACCGCACGGAGCCTAGGTAGAGGGCAAAGGAGAAAGAGCCTCAACTTACTTACTCAAAACGGAAGTAATAAGAATTTACCGACGGGGAGCGACATGAGTGTGGATGAGAGCATGCCGTTGGGAGGCCGTAGCGTCATTGGACAACCTGCACAAGGAGGAAATAATGGATCGGGACAGATGCAACCACCACTGTCTATTAGTAATAATACTCGTGTCGACGGGCGCATACCTCCAGTCGGGATGCGCAATACAGGCCTGGAGTTGTTTTTGCTCACCATGATTGAGGACAATCGGAGACGCGATACACAGCGCGATGCATTACTTGAGCGTCTTATAGATCGACTAAATCCGACTGTAAATAGCCAGTTATGCACACCGCTGGCAACAAACAACGAAAGCGCCACGGTACCACAGACGTTTCATGTTATGCCCGACCTAAGTTAAAGTATTCGATATTTTGATGGAAACGAGTCGTCGACAAGTGCTCGGGAATGGATCGAAAACATTGAAAGCATGAGCATTTTACACCGTAGGCCAGAGGCTTTTGCTTTGGGAACTGCGAGTATGCACCTTCTATATGAAGCGCGTGACTAGTTTAATGCGCGTCGGAGAGAAATAAGCTCTTGGCCTGACTTTCAGCAGGCATTTCGTGCTACGTACATACACGGAGAGAAATTGTCTTATAAAGATTCTAAAAAGATTCTAGAAAAAGTACTATATTATTTATTAATTTGGGGACAGACTTGAAGTTTAGGAAAGAATCCAAGAAAGTATAATAATTTTTATTGTGGAGGTCTAGCAATGTGAATATCGAAATTTAAAAATTTATTTTCTCTTCCAATCTCTTTTAATTAATTAATTTATATGATTTTATTTTAGATTTTAGATTTTATTTTGGTTGTACAATTTAAAGAATATTTTTTAAATAAATAATATTTTAGAAAAAAACTTTACCCTGATGTGGATTCCGTGCACTTACCGCTGCGCCGTCATGACCATACGTGTATACATTCAAATGGCTCTTATATGGTACACTTTATATATTATATGTATAGTATCAAAACTTGGTATTGTTTTGAGTTTTTACAGCAAATTACTGATATCAATTGATATCAAACGATATTACAAATATTTACTACAATATTTATAGTTGAAAAAGAATACAATTATTGCATTCTTGCATTCAACAATACAATTGTATGGGACGATAACATAAACAAAGCCTTTTATTACTTGTGAGATAAACTTGCTGAGAACCTGTGTTGCAGCAATTCGATCCGAAACGGGCTACCGAGTTACATATTGATGCGAGTGCCCGCGGCCTCGGGGCGATGTTGCTCCAGCGTGATGATATGAATAAGATGCGTCTTATATATGCAATTAGTAGAAGTACAAATTAAGGAGAATCGAACTATCATTATGAGTAAGTTGGAATTGTTGGCGATAGTTTGGGCGGTCTCTCGGCTATGTAATCTTTTAATAAATATTTTTTTTTAATTGTCACGGACTGTCAAGCGCTAGTTTATTTGAACACTTACCATACGAAAAACGCACAATTAGTCAGATGGCATCATCTATTAAGTGAGTTTGAGTATGAGATCGCGCACCGAGACAGAGTGAAACTTGAGCACGTAGATGCATTGAGTCGGGCCCCTTTGGAAAACTCAGAAAATGAAGCAGAGAATTTGGAAAACATTCGCGATGTAATGCAAATAGATTGTGAAATAAATAATAATAATGAGAATGTAGATTGTAGGATAAAAAATAAGTTTTGCGGTTTTACTTTAATTAACGAAAGCGACGAAGTTTTAACCTTTCAATTTAACGATGAGGATAGCGCGCGGAAGTGAGAAATTTTAGAGAAACCGAGCCGAGAGCGAACTAGAATAGAAAATGATCTTGTTCAAGGGTTTAAATTAGTAAATGGTGTATTGTATAAAACACTTGGTGATAAATTATGCTATGTGGTTGCGCACAGTATGAGAAAAGGGTTAGTAGTGCGTCACCACGATTGTAGTGGTCACCCACACGGAGAAAAATGTGCTACTAATTCAGTAGCAGTCTGGCTGCTACTAAAACAGTATCAGACCTCTGCTACTAAGTCCGTAGCAAAATGCTACTGTATTTGCCGCAGCGTGCTACTATTTCAGTAGCAGAGCTGCTGTAAAATTAGCAGCAAGCTGCTACTAATTCGGTGCGTAAAGGTGGTGGCACAAACTTTTCAGCAAACGCGAGCCGTAGAGCTTCTGCGCGTTACGTAGAGTTCCCCTCTCTCGGCGGTGCGCTACGCCGCCGCCACTGCTACGCACGTGCTGTTGAAACAGTTCTGATTGGTCCGCGCTAGTCGGTATGCGTGTTACGGCTCGCGTTTGCTGAAAAGTTTGTGCAACCACCTTAAGAGTCTCTTGTAACCCCACTCCTCCGCCACGCAACGCCCCTCACCGCGTGGCCCCGCGTGGCGCGTATTCCGTTAACAAAGAAATGTTAAAGTTGAAAGTTTTATTTGCTTATATCTGGAGAACGGCTTCGTCCCCGAGAAGATGGTTTACACCAAACGAAAGAACGTAAAATTTTGCATTGGAAACGGTTATTTACTCGATTTTGATGAGTGTAAAGTTTCGAGATAATTAGTCGAAAAGAAATGGCGCCGATTCAAGCTATCCTAAGCCCTTCAGGGAGTAAAAAAGTTTGTGTAAGTTCCATACCTATAATGTCAATTTGTAATGATGGCCGAGAGCGTTAAAGCGCGTGCACTATCGTTTTGCCGATTCGTGTGACAAGGGTTCGATACTTGTCACCGGCAAAATTTTTTTTTATATAACTTTTTTTTCCACAATGGATTCCTCCTAATAACAATATTTTTCTCCAATACACATTAGAATGAAGGTAAACGAATGAGGAAAAATAATAATAATTACTTATTTAAAAAAGTGACAATAAAATATTAACAATTAAAGGTATTATTATTGGTAATTTACTAATTTGCACTTTTAAAATAATACATTAGCTAATTTGTACTTTTCAGAAGTACAAATATGAGACTGTCAAGTCACGACTAAGGGTTGTTGAGACATTTTACGAGTGTCAGTGAAACGTACGATTCAAATCATAAAGAGCGACATGAGGCAACGTCGGCGAAAATAGTGCAAGAACAAGAAAATATGATAAAGCGGTACGATAGAAACCGTGCTAGGGGGATTAAGTTTAAAGTAGGTGATATTGTGTTTTTAAGGCAGGTTTGCGGTGGATTTTTTTGGAAAAATCATTTTTTTTTTTATTTCATTATTCGATAGCAATACTATCTAGAAATATTTTAAAACTCATACAATTAGTTCCTACGGCCGGGAACAGGCAGAAAAGAGGGCAGCACCTACCGCGTTTGAGCGCGCGCCCTCGGCTGCTCCTGCAACGACCGGCGTTGCGCTGCCGCTGCCCCCCTCTCCATCTTTAATCCTAGTCCTGCTCCTATCCCCCTTCGTAAATAGCAGTTTTGGCGGCCATTTACCTAATTCAGTGCCCGATCAGTTATCCCAAGCGTCGCGTCGTTGTGAAATTGAACCGTTGTGAAAAAGTAGTATTTTTACTATGTGTGATCGAAAGGGCAGCAGAGAGAACGAAAATAAGCCAGGCCGATCAAGAAAACGCTCGTTTCACGGGAATCGGCATACTTCTGATGCTGAGTCAAGTTTAACTAGTACTTCTGCAAAAAAAAATTCATAATGGTGATCCTGATTTTCAAGTTGCAGTCGATCCAACTATGCTATACTGTATAGTCTCTTATAGTGTATTCTTGGCCTTACAGAACATTGTGATTTGTAAAACATGCAAAAGTGAAGTGCGTTTTTCGAAATTGAATCAGAAAGGTTTAGGCTTTGATTTAAATG
>UELU01106277.1:0-15923 GCA_900490025.1 Megastigmus dorsalis
GACTCTTGAACTCACGTGTGCGCATGCATGTGCAAATATACACCGTGTGTGTGTGCACGTTATACGTGGAAATACTGCCGAGCTGTAAACATAGGATATATTCTTATTTATAGATGCACACACACACACACACGAGATAGAGGACGGAAATGTAAGTGTTTCAACCTATGTATATGTATGCACAAGCGCATGACCAAGTTATAATCAGAGAGACACACGCATGGGGCCCACACGGAGCGGACACTCCGGTAACAGTTGCTCGTACACTGCACACACACACGCATCGCCGGTTCACGTGTATATAGTGCTAATACGGAAATCCACAGGCACACCGATTCCAATGCATATAGAGCATTAAACACGTACGCATATACGGGTGTGAGAGAGAGAGAGAGAGAGGCGATAAGGGTGAGCCAAAGACGCGCTTCGGTGTACAGAGATAACGAGGTTGCCGTACACATAGGTTTTCTCCTGACTTTAGGCGTCTAGCTACTACTACTACTCCCAGCTCCTTCTCTTTCCCTCCTATCCGGTGCTCAGGACTCGCGGTTCGTCGGCAGCTCGCCTCACTCCTCACTCTTTTTCTCTCTCTAGTGCCGCTCTACGCGCACAGACACACACACACACACACACACACACACACAGCCATACACAAGCACAGAGAAAAGTCTGCCGGCAGCAGGCGTCCCCCGCGCGCGCTACGCGACTACGCCGCCGCCGCCACCCTGCTGCGCGCACACGGCTTATAACGCGCTCTCTCTTTGGCCTCTCTCTCAGTCAGTAGTGCGACTCCGCTCAGGTCAGACCTGTCCGCAGTTTCCCTCTTCTACTAGCTCTCTCTCTCTCTCTCTCTATCTCTCTCTCTCTCTGCCCCTCTCGTTGTATGTAGCTTTCTATACCGCGCAACAGGAGTCCAACTCCTTTGACTAATTTTCCCCTTCCGTTTTGTACACGCGCGACTCACTTTCTACAGTGCACACGCGAGGAGTTAGGGCATATAGGGAGGACAATAGCCACAAAGTTCGATATATAAAAGCGAGAAAGGGTTGTGGATCGTCGTGGCGCGGTGAAGCCAAAGATGCGAAGGACAGAGAAGCGGGAGGAGGAGGAGCAGCAGCAGCAGTCGGGTACAGGAGAAGCCGGGGATCCTGGTTCGATCGGGACAGGAGCAGGAGGCGCAACGGCGGCAGCAGCGGCGGCGGCGGCGGCGGCGGCGGCGGCGTCCCTTTAATATTCCACGAGCACACACCGAGTGTGAGAGAGAGCGAGCGAGCAAGAGAGAAAGACAGTCAGTGGCTGGCCGCAAGGGCGGGGAGAGGGGGGCCAGAGAAGGAGGAGGAGGAGGAGGTGGAGGAGGGCCGCTTGTTGCATCCGCGGATATCAGCTCGCGCGCGCGTCGCAGTAGTAATAGTACGAGTGCGGCCGGGCACTCGCGCACACCTGCAGCCTTTTTCCACCGCCCGCCCGCCAGTAGCCGTTGCCCCAGCCGACGCCGTGTGTGTGCGCGCCGCGTGCATTAGTCCCCTCGTCTATAATACACGGCCGATCAGTGAGTTAGCTATGCGGCTCTCTGTGCCGTGTAGCTGCGTGTAGTGCGGCTCTTGCTGGGGACGCGGTCGCATCTGCGTGTCTCTCTGTCCTGTGTTCCATGTGTGTGTCTACAAAGGGAGAGAGAGAGGCCTAATGGACTTTGTGCGTTACCAGCGGCGAGCAGCTGCCTCGGTGTAAATGGGTTCGACCGCCAACGAGGTTTGAACATACACGATTACGATATACGTAATACATGCGTGTGACGCCCTGTTTTTCTCTCTATACTGTCGATCTCTTTAACTACACATTATTATTATTATTATTATTATTATTATTATTATTATATATAAGGTTTTCTCTGTTTGTGCGTGCGTTTGGTTGCAGCTAGGTAGTTTTGTTTACAACTTTTTTTTTGTTTCCACCTGAAGTAGGGACGGGAGGAGAAAATTTTCGACGCGCGGTCACGCTATAGACCAGCGCCGTGAAATTCGAGAGATGTATATCCGTAACTTTAGCCTATACACTCTGTGCCGCTAACTTTGGTACACTTGAAAAAAACGTAAGACGATGCGATATATACGCCGATTTGTTTCTTTTTTGCTGACGAATAAACAAGTTGTGGAATTGCAAGAGGGGAAGTGAAATAATAAGTTTTTTCAAGTTGTTTGCTGGATTTGTTCTAGTGTGTTTTACTTTGGTTATTATAAACTGGCATTCTTGTTTGCCGAGATACTAAAATGTGTTATCGAGAAATTATTGTCAGTAAAGCCATTAAATGAGTCGTACTATTTATTGAGTTTCCGTTAGTACGGAAATATTTGTGAAAGTCGACACTCTTTATGCAGTAATACAACGCGCACTACTACTCAGGTTAAAAACTATGGAGCTTAAAAGTTTATAGCGCATAGAACTGTTTGCCGATAAAATAAGTTCACAAGCAATTCCCGATATCGTTAAACATCCGCTTTGCTCGAATCGATTATGCGGAAAAACGATAACTGTATAGTGAATACCTACCGTCGTATCCCACAGGTTTCTCTTCAAACGTTCGAATTTAAAGATTAGCCGGCGCTGGAGTATTTTCCGTGCTGGGCATCGAAATGTCCGGCTAGGCGCCCATATACCTACACTCGCACAAGTTTGATTTAACTCGTTTGGGTTGGATTTCAGCTTGCGGGTCTAAAGCGGCAAACCCCACCCTGGGAAGTGAATATTTATAGTGTGTAAATTCATTTGAGCAGCTGCAGTGGGTAAAGTTCTTTGAAAATTCCAGTGGCCGTATTTTCGCTCTCACTCTCGCAAGAGTAATGAAATTTAATTCTAGAGGGAGACTGGGAGAGCCAAATTAGTCCAATAGCGACTGCGACTCGCTTAAGAATGAGACTCGCCCGATATAAGTAATTGGCATTCTTGCGAAAATTTATAAAATCGTCGACTTCAAAGCCAATGGAATTTGTTGTATTATGGAATTTTGTAATTCAAGCCCTATATGTAACTTTTAATTACAATACATGGTCCGCGTGGAAAATGATTAAAGTGTAAGCTGCGCAAGGAACGCGTGGCGTATTTAATAATATGCATAGTTTCGAACACTATACTGACGGATGATGAATAAATAGAAAAAGTCTTAATTGAAACGTTATTTAGTTCGATTTTAATTAAAACAACATAGTAACGTACACATCTTAATTGAAAATCTGAAAGGTCTTGCTTAGCTGGCTGGGCTTACAACCATGTGTACGCGCGTCTCTTTTTTCGTTTCAATTAAAACGTCATTTTGACTTGCAGATTTCACAATTCATGCGCTCAGCGGTGGTCTGGGCAACATTTATAAAATCCTTTGGGGATAAATTAGACGTATATCAAAGATGGGCTAATCGATATCGCAGTACATCTCGCTGTGCATAAAAAGTACGATCGCGAATGGTATCGAAAGCAGGTGCTGACGATAAAATTTGTTTCGTATGAAAAGGCTGGAAAATCTGCATGTAAATGAAAATTCAGACAATTTGCTCTCCGCGTATGTATCGGTAAAAAAACAATTATTGGAAAAAGTCCCAGATGCAGCATCGCGCTGTTGTAGCGACTGTGTAAATCTTTTTTATTCCGTCGGTTGCGAGGCTAAACTGTCCTTCCCGAAGTAATCACACAAGTTTCTCGTATCTGCGACTCCAAGAAAATTAGGTCCTAAACACACATTTGCCGCGCGATGTCACTCCATGCGCGCGAAACTTGTGCGATCGCTCGATTAGATCTTCTGAATTATTGATATTATATTCGCACTCATGCTGGTGCGCGTGTCGAGTTGAGCCGCGCGAATGTGTGTATATTTTATTTAGAGACACTTCTTTACCTGAAATGGGTCATTTACTATAACGAATCAATAGATGTAAATGTAGATCACCTGAATTTAAACTTCGAGTTTACGCGATATGAAGCGTTATAGTACTTTTGTTCTTCCCGGGTAAAGTTTTTTTTTCTGAACTTTTCACATTCAATATTGATGCCACCGACAGAAAGGAAAGAAACGACAATTTTCTTCTTTTTCTTGAAGTATATACACTTATTCTGATGAAGCTCTAATTTTAACAGTGTTAGAAATGGAAATGTCTTATTGTGGTACTGCTGCTCGTCCGATTATAATTCTTGCTACTGCAAAGTATATAATAAATAAAGCACGTGGACGTACGAAAGGAGAGTTAAATATTCCATCATATTTGTTATACGATTTAATTATTAAAACGAATCTTTTTAATGGACATAAATCATATAGTATAATATTACTTCGCTCAAGAATTCTCTTTGATAAGTACTGTCCGTTCTGTTCTGTACATCTTTTGTGATGAAGATAATTAACGAAATTCATTAATTATTTATATAATTTATCTCGTTATACTTTATTATTTCATTCTCTTTATTTTTATTATAAAAGTTCGTCTTTTATAGAGAAATATACTATTCAGTACAATGTCTTGGTATCCCTCTAATACAATAATTATAGATATTGAGCGAAACGTTGCAGTCTGCTCAGTGATGTATATCCTTAATTTATTTCCTTCTTACTCTTCACTAGAATTCATTATCCACATTATTGGTACTTTTCAGTGCTTTAAATGGGCTGAAATAAGTCTCAGTTCAGGTAAGCCAATTTTACCATCAAAATGAAAGCAACGATTTTTCATTCAGTGCTATACTTTTTTGTAAATATTGTTTCTTAAACATTTGAATGGAAAGTATACTCTGATTGTTTATACTGTCTAATTTAATTATATATCAATCGAGTTAAAATATTTGGTGAACTGATTGCAAAGACCGAAGCTGTATGCTTCGTGTCGATTCATGACAACTGAACCTTTCATTCTGTCCCAGCATTTTCATTCAGGAGATATTGTAATTGCAAAAACATTTCATTTCACGAGAAAACGATCGTTTGTTCTGTTTTAAAACGAGCTCCAGAATCCGATTGGGACAGAAATAAAACTGAAACATTTTATTCGATCGAGTTTATTAAAAAAATCAAACTGATACAGGGCACACGATAATTTTTAATGAAATAAAGCATCAATTTAATTGACTATGCTTTCACGTTTTCAACTTGATTGGCCAATCGTATTAAATGTCGGATGATAAATGACTACATACCATTGGAAAAACACATTGAATTTTAAACTAATAATGACAAAGTTGCATCTGATTTACGAACAAATAAACTACACACATACGATAAAATTCAAAGAAACTGCTCGACTCCAACTTGTTTTATAAAGTGTTCAAGTCGTTAAAAGTTGAAACAGTTCATCTACTCCGAAAGCAGCTCTTAAAAAGCTAACTGAGATCACTTCCGTAGAAAAAGCTGATCGCTTCAATACACATACTTGCAGGGGCGAAAAAGTGAACACGCAGCAGCAGCAAACATCGGGGATAGAGGGAGTGTGCATGCACGAGCAGAAGCCGCTTCCAGCCTCGAGGGTCTCTATATACGGCTAAAATTCATATTTTCGCAGATGTCGAATTCCGCTCGTATTTCGCGGCTCGTACAGCCGTGAGAATCCGTCGTAAAATCAACGCGTTAACCTACGCGTATATACGATGTGTGTCACGTGGCGCATAGCTTGGCGCATAGATACTCGACAGATTGTATGCATGTGTGTGTGTGTGTGTGTGTGTGTGTACGCATGCATGTGTGTATAGGGAAGAGAACGAGGCCGTTTTAGCGCGGAAGTGTCTCGAATTACGATTCCGTCACGATCGACAGGTTCTCGCTCGTTTCCGTCCCTTGCTCGCGCGTTCTCTTCTCTTTCTCTCTCTCTCTCTCTTCGTGCACGTCCTTCCGCACTTTCGACGCTTTCGTGTAATTCCCTTTTTTTATGTGTGTATGTGTGTGTGTGTGTACCCCGCGTTGTTGGCTTTTGCTGAACGCACACTTTCCATGAATTTCTGCGAGCGCTGGAAAATTTGACAGTGGCAGTTTCGTTCTAATCTTGATTATTCAAGTAAGAAAAAATCATGCTCTCTCCGGTGTTATATGCATTCGCTTTTTTATTGTCTGGAAAAAAATTGGCTTGTTTGTTCAATCTGATTATTTTCTCTACTCTGTGGTACATATTTGAAATAGTTAATAGCAATAAGTATAGTTTTTGAACATACAAAAACAACGAATACGAGGAAATGTACTTAAAAAAACCATAGGATTTTCGTTACATGAAAGAAGGATTAAAAATATTTTTCGGAAGTATATGATTTCACTTTAAGCGCTCGTTCGTTAGCGAGCAGCTACTGGATTTATGTTCGGCAATTATTATGGCAGAGAAAAGTTAGGATATTTGTCTTAGCTATTGGAGAAAAGTGCTGGAGAGACCTTAATTTTAACCTTTTATAATTTCAATGTCTTATGTTCCCTTTAATCAAATTCCATAATGAGGAACTTTGATGGCTACCCCCGATTTCTCGAGCGGCATTTGAAATTAGTTTACGAAATCTTTTCGAGAGCTATTAAGATAACGGTTTTTTATAAGGACATTAAAAACTGCGCTGAAGACCAAAATAATTCAATTCGCAGCTCGCGCTCTAAAGATAAATTATTTTTTCGCCGATTTCCTCTCACGACCCTCTTTATGATTAAAATAACTATAAAAATCTGAGTGAAGATTCTAGAAGGTCGTAAAAATTCTACGATTCATAACTTTTTCAAAAGCAGGATTTTCCTTAATAAATATTTTAGAGCTTTCTAAAGCCTGTAGATAAAAATCATAGTGTAAGGTAAAAAATCCTATCAGAAGGATCAGTTTGATTGTAATAGGACAGAAAAGTGGTATCATGTATGGAAGAGCCTTTGTTATGAGCATGAGAATAGCTTTATTTGAATATAGAATCAATTGTCGGCTAGATTCCTACTATTTCGTCATGTGTATGCTTCATTTTGCTTGTGATGTGCAGAATCAATATGACAATCTGCAGCCATTAAATCCTCAGATCAGTTTCTCGTATGTGCATTGCTAAACCAATCAGATTCAATGTCAAAATGAATCAAAACTATATTTACTAAAGCCTAACACAAAATTTATAAAAAAGGCGTTGTGCGTTTCAAAGTTTATGTATTATAACTATTGATTCTTTACTAAAAGACTTTTTTGCAATGACACCCTAATAATTCGTTCGACAATATCTATTTAACACATAATTTTCCCAATCAGAATTCTAAACTCAATCATTAATTACTGCAGATATTTTGGTTTGAAAATGTTTCATCTTTGGCTTTCTAAATCAGTAGTCACTTGAACAACCCAATTTTAAATAATAAACACTTTACTGTCTTTCACTGGCTAGACATAAGTTCACACGTACTAAGGCATATATTACTTCTCAATATGATTGATGGATTCTAATCCAATGCGAATTTCCTCGAGAACCATTAAATTTAATGTTTAGCGCTAGCCTATCGATTCATCCCGTACGTATCGCCATTTCACGATATCCATTTGACTTATTTCTCCCGCTGTCCAGTGAACTTCACAGTCATTTGAATGTGCGGCACTAAACACCGACCGCACAGAGACTGTGCCGTATATAACCACTCGGAGCCATCCCGTTCTACACATCGCGAATCCCGCACTAATATCCCGCCCGACCAATATACACGTATACGAGCAATGGCTCGGAACCCTCGAAATGCATTCTCGGCGGTGAATAATAAAGATCGATGGGTTAAAAGAGAGAAGCTCCTCTAATCTAATAGCCCCCGGAACCACTTCCTTCGACTTATATCCTCTCACGTACCTACAGTTTTCCATCCCTTCCACTGCTACCCTCTCTTCTTCTCTCTATACGTATCGGTGAATTTTCACGGCGCGTTCCGTCGCGCGCACGACCTACTTTTATATTTCATCGAAATCTCACTCTCTCTCTCTTCCTCTCCCATTCCACAAATGTTCATTCCACTTCGTACTCCACGTCTATCGATCCACTCGTCTCTAACTCGCACCCACACACACACTGACACTCACAGAGTTTCACCTAGCATTTGTCATAAAGAAGATCCCTCCCTTTAATGCCGAGTCAGAGAGTCCCGAATAAAACAAAGGGGGTGTTATGCTACCGAGATAGAGAGTCTCTGTGAGAAATTTCCGAGACGCGACGCGTTTGCTATGCCGAGGGAGAAGGTCGCGCGATTATAATTCCCTGCAAGAGAGGCAGACTTGGATGACGATGATGATCGTTAAAAGCATCCCGCGGTTTAGACTGCCGCCAGTTCCGCAACCTGACACTAATTGCATCCGCGTAAGAGGCTTTTGGTGTGTACAGACTTTGTGTGTGTCTCTGTGTGTTCACGCACACGCGAGACGGTTTACGACTAATATAATGCGGCTTGTTGCTTTGATTCTGAGCGAGACTAATTTATTCCTGTCATTTAGCTCTTAGCAGTAAATCGAGATTCGAGCCAACGGATATTTTTTCGTTTTTCTGTCTTCACGCTGAGTCTTTGCTACTTTTGCAACTTTTCAATACTTATATTCCTCTGCTTTGCTACGAATTCCTCGTGGCTACATATTTTTCAGTCGATAGCAAAAATTGCTTGCTAAGGATTCTTGAGACCATTTATCATTGGTGAAGTGTCTTTGGAAAGTTAATTAGCTCCTCTCGTGTGTTTCGAGAAAAAGTGGATGCAAAGTTTTATGACATAACTTATTGGGAGCGGTTTTGTCGACTGCCTCGGTTCGTTCCACAATAATAGACCGCCGACCAAATTCTATTTTCCTATATTTTCGTTTATATTGATTATATATAAACGACTTTGAAAAGACTTCATTGTTACACGCGGCGAAACATCTCGCTAATAGATACGCAGCTAAATACTTTGCCGAACTAATTAGCCCAAAATTCCATCAAAACTTATAATCACATTATGAATTCATTAACCGTTACAACCGCCGCCACGCCAGCGAAAGTGAAATATTACTTTACATCGGCGATCTGGATTAATAAAGGCTTGGGAGCGCGCGGATCCGTCGCGGCTGTTCAAAACGACCTGTAGTAGACTTTGAAAATTATATCAAATGTCTGACAAAAGGGATGTTTAATAAGATAAGTTTCTAGCGATAGAATTTAATACTCTAGAATTTACAAATTCAGCATGAATTGATAAGGGACGTTTTACTCGTGATTTTATTGTGTAGGTATTTATTTTAAAAAACTTGAATAATTTAAAATTAAGAAACTTTTCATGTTCGAAGTAGCAGCATCTACTTTCTTTTGTAGAGACATTTCCATACAAATAATAATAATCATTTTTCTGCATTTAACAGAATAATCATTCTTCTTCATTTTTATTTATATAAAAGAATCCCTGGTAATGTATAGTCCTCAAGCATGACTAACACAATAAGAGATTCAATTGCCTGTATTAAAAAAATATCCTTAAAAACAAACCTAAAGTCGTCCCATATTTATCCCTTCTCTCGATTGGCCCTCTTTATTCCCGGCTCGTTGCGTTTTGGCTACTTATTCGCATTACCGCCACGACGAGTTCACAACCAGTGAGGCCATAAGTGCTTTACGAGGCTCGAAATTGAAATGACGGTAGGGGGGACGGCAAAGGATGCGCAATGATAACGGCCGTTTTTTATACAGGCGCGCGTGAAATTCAATTCGGCAAGTGGCTAATGAATTTTCGCGTTACGCGCGAGCCCGCGAAATGAAAGGGAGATATGCGACACTGTATACCAGTGGCAGAGGAGACTGTAAAAAGAAGCGTTAATGGGACCAAAGCTCGAATGGCCAAATTAAATACTAGCGGTTTCCGCTCCCTCGCGTTTATATGTGCGATCAAGCGTTATTCCAGTCGTTTAATTGCTCGCGGAATTTCTCTATATGCACGCGTTTGATGTGTCCTATGCTATTTGACGATACAAAACTGTGAATCGATGATTTTTTGGACAGACTTCAGCTGCTGGTTTTATTGCGCATATGTAGAAACGAAGTTTTAATGAAGTTACGGTTGATATATGGCTGATCACTGGTTTTTTTCTAGTTTTGACGGAGATTGATAGAATCAGTTTTTGTGGTGTTGTATACGCGTACGTGCTAGAAGTAGCGAGGCTTTCTTTGTTATTCTATAAATAAAAGTGAGAAATGAGATAGATTTTTCCGATTGGCATATGGTACGCGAGATATACAAAGAATTCTATTCCTGCAGCTGGCAAAAAGTAGTCTCACTAGCGTAGATATCCATCCAGTCAATCCGAGCGGACATAACCTCAATTTCCTGCACACCAACCCGTAAAATATAGTATCGACGCATTTTCCTATCGACGCATACATTGTTTCGCAAGCGTTGAACTGAAATAAAAAAAACAGCCCCTATAAAATCTAAAATGCGCCATTCGTTTGTTCCGCACAAAGCGCCCAACCTCAATTCCCCGGAAAATTTGCGTAAAACCATCGCTTTCAGCAATCTATAAATTACTCTGCATTTGCTCCACAATCCCCGTGCTAATGAAAGTCCCAGATTCTCAAAGTTAATAAAATAAAGTCTAATGAATATGCAGAGTACCTACACACACACACACAGATATACACCCGTTCACGTGCACATGGAAACGCGTACGTACATAGACGGGTAAGTACGCGATAGGGAAAAAACCGAGTTTATATCGCTTTCGGGTCGGCAACAGGTTATTTGAATGTAAATGAAGCAAAAGTAACATATTATGCACGAAATAATGAGAAATGAAACTTCTCTTCCAGTAACGGAAACAGCGATATAAATGATTAAAAAAAAAAGATAAAAACTCTCGTTTGGTATAAAGCAACCGCCGGAAATCATCTTCTATCTATATATACATATACATATTACGGGTGTAAATGTTGGCGCGATACGTAGAGAAACGAGTATAGTGACTGATGATGCCTGGAAAGAGGGAAACGCGTGACTTTTGACACTGGTACGATCGAGGGAATGATAGATCGCCGTGGAAATCTGACTGATGATTTCTTTTATCGCTGTCGATGGTTGCTGTATAGCACCGAGCTGAATTTCTTTTTAAGCGTGATTTTTCTTCGGCCGGAGCTTACAAATTGTGTGGTAATTGTCTTTTCGGGCTTTATACACGAAAGCTCGATAAAACATTTTTAGATTGATCGCGAATTATGGTAGACTTGGATAATATGCGCGGAAATTAAACGCACGTCAGTCGTGAAAAATTATAAAAATACATTAGCGATTAATATATCAGCTTGTAATAGAAGATCATCAATCTTATAAAAATAATTATAGATTTTGGTCGAGTATATAGTAAATCATGAACTCATTGATAATCTCGAAATGTAATCGCTATTTTTTATCGTTATTGTCATCTTAAATGTTAAACAAGCAACGATATAACTACAAGTTCTTTTTACTTCATACACTTTTCCAACATATTTAAAAAAAAATGTGAAATAACCACGAGTGCTTTGGTACGTCAATAGTTTATAAAGTTTTACAAGCATAAGAGCAATAATTGATTTAATCCAGGTTATAGTTGAATAATTGATAAGATCAAATAATTGAATTCACATGAAGGGCTTAGAACAGAAGTAAACTACTTACAAGCCGATTTCACGGAATCTCCTACTAAGCTCTTCAAAAAGTGCGAGTTTGAATATTCACCGAAACTTATCATTAATTATTATGGAAATGATATGCTGATAATCTTTAATGGCGTTAGAAGTAATGTTACTGATGGAGTAATAATTTTATAATGAATAATTAAAATAGCAGTATCAACTCTTTGAACTCAAGCAGAAACTATATAATAAACGCGAGTTATTTATTGAACGTTACTGGTTGTATCAGGGGCTTTTAAGCATCATTAATTGTCTAAAAATAAACGTATAACAACAAATGCGACTGCGGACGCTTTATGAGAAAACTTATCTAATATACAACTAAAACATATAATCGCAAAAATTTTGATTGCCTTATCCGCGTGAAAAGTTAAGAGTACAGTTGAGTAATTAGTATACGTTCGTGGTATCCATGTGCATTAAGTAGAGCAGGCGACGTATAGTCGGCCGACTGCATATGTCTACATACACCTTCATAAATAATTTTTAATTAACGCTATTAACAAAATATTTTACCACTGGGACAGTGAATCAACCTCCTTACGTGTTCCACTTACAATTATATCTTGCTATTAAATATTAAAACAGGTTTTAATCTACTTGAAATTTTTCCTCGTACTCGTGTTTCGCTTACCAAAGTAATAATTTGACTTTCAAAAATGATTCCTTTAGAACCTTGAATTCAACTTGCCGTTAACCTAGAACCCGCAGATGAGTATCGAAAGTCGCTTTATTTTTACTAAATTAAACTGTCGCCCGTATACACAAGCTTAAAAAAAAAAAATAAATGTGCACATGCCAGTTAGCGCACATAATATCTGGGCTGAGTCCATTGTCGGGCAAAAACTTTAGTCGAACAATGCGTCGCTAGACCAACCAGTCCGACGATACACACACGCACACATAGGGCCGTAAAAAAGTTTCGCACAATAAGAAAACGGCAACAAAGACGTCGTCGACAGCGGCGGCGGCTGCAGCAGCGCAAAAATTCAGAGAAAAGCCGGCGGCGGTGATAAGGCATATGGCGGTGATGAAAGCCGCGGAAAGGACAGACCGCGCGAAGGTCGTCCCGGAGAGAGTTTACGCACGCATTCACACGCACGTGTGCCACATACAGATAGACGCAGACACAATGTTGGTACCTGTTGCTCTTACCTCCTGTGGAGCGCGAAGCTCTCGCGTCGCGAGCCGAACGATCTTTACCATACCCCCACGTATATAGCGCGACGATGGCGGAGGCAAGCTATAATGACGTTCTCGTCCCGATGCGAAAATCTATTTATCGGCTGTGTATGGGTGATCTATACCGACGATCGTTGCCGGCGGATGGAACGTTCGATTGCTACGCCCGGCGACGTCAGTCAACTTTGATTGACGCGAGCTTTCGTTTGATTCGATGAAGCTGTCGTGGCTGGCGTTCGATGGGTCTTGGTGCAATGGCAGTTTAATTGCGCCATGCGTTCTGAATTTTCTTTTTAACGAGGAGTTTTTCATGATGATGCGGTACACGAAAATCTACGATACACAATTACCAACTGTTTTTACTGTCAATTTTGTCAGTTAGCGGTATAAGAGTTTATTTTTGTAACAAGCTCTCCTACTATTAAGGAGATTCATCAGGTACGTAGGAAGTCAAAACAAAATTGCAACAGACTTTCTATTTACAAACCTATTTAACATTTTCGATAAACGTTATTTTACCAGATCATTAGTATGTATTAATTTCAAACAACGTGCGCTGTGTCAAAAAATGCGAAGTTGCAGCTATTTTAAATAATGGACGTTATTCTGCTCAAGCTTAGCTATTTTATACAAAAAACATATAAATTATAAATTTTATAGTTAAGCTAGCGAATTGTACAAGGTCTCAAAATATTCGCTAAATATTCTTTTACGTCGTGTAAAAGTTTTTCTGTAAATTGTTTGTTAATAACGATACAGTTCAAGTTAAAAGTTTAGAAAAATGCAGCTCTATATAAGACTCAATATATAGGACTCAATTAAATTGCAAAAATTTATTTTATTGATATCTCATTAGTAAGGGTACTAAACAACTTAAAAATTTAACATGTGGTTTAATATATAATAATAAACATATATTTATAATTTCATCAAAATCTGTTCGTTAATTCTAAACCTGATGAACCTCCTTAAATCGGAAATGTGTATTTTCTTATATATGTGTGTGAATTTTATGACGCTTAAAGATGTGGTTTAACGTAATTTTTACGGTACGTTCATTGTAAATAAAGAATATAGGAAAGGAAGCTTGCGGTCTACTTTGGAGGAAATTCTTACTTTATGGGTTTACTCCAATAACTTACTTTATTTATTCTATCGACCAAGTATCTATATATTATTAAAAATTGAATACAAACGGAAAATTTATGAATTTGGGACATACACAAGAATTCAATTTTTCATCGTAATAATAACTTCCTTGCAAATAAATTGTGTACGTGTACTCGAAAATTATTTATATTAATAAGGGATGATAATAATAATAATAAATAAAGGATAACACATTTAATAAACGAAATATTCGCTGTAAACTATAAAATCTCTTACATAAATCTGTTTTATACCAACATACTCATGCGGAGATAGTAAATGTATTTTTAATCAATATGTTCATGAGCTCCCAGAAGCATTTAAGTAAGTTGACCTGGATTTAGTCAGCCGTGATGCAACACTTTAAGCAATATTCAGACAAAAACTATTTTTACGCGATAAAATACTTAAAACAACCTATTTGAAAGTAATACATCTTTTGAATAGTTATGTGTTCATATTAGTTTATATTTAAATACATTGCTGATCACTGTTATTTTATATTATTAATTTCGCATCAAATAAAATATTATTTTATATTACTTTGTTATTGAAAGATACCTTTGAAGTACTGTAAATACTCAAATTTCGATTAAAATTATACATTGCCATTGTTGAATATAAATTATTTGCAAATCGCGGTCAAGGTATACATCATTTATAAATTTTATTTCATAATATTACAACTTGTACATATATTTATAAAAGATCAAGCAATAAAACACATTTTATGTTTTCTTTATGTTATTCCATAATAACGTACTTTCAGCATCAGTGGATATTAAAATTAGCTTATGGGAGAAGAGACTCGGAATAAATATAAAATGAAAATAATACATCCTTTAAAGCGGAGAACACATAAAACCAACTCTCAATTTTTTTTGCACGTAACATTTTGTCCCCCCAAACTTTGTACAATGAAAAAGCATAAAAATGTTGTGTAAAAGCTTAACAAATGTATCGTGCCTCCACAACCTGCTCCCAGGTAAAACAAAATTAATTCATCGGACGCGATCAAAGCATTTCTTCGCATCGGCAAAAATAAAACCATTATGAAACTCGTTATATATATATATCGTCGGAATGAAATTACGTACCACACAAACTTGTCCGTCATGACTATCGGTTTACGCTTACATCAACTGTTTGGCGTGCAAAAGCCATTCGGGGAACCGCAGCTTGGGTGACTCAAAGCTTCCCCTCTTGCCAAAAGTCAAATGGATTTCCTCTCGCCACACTTTATCGTCATATAATTCATGCAGTTCGAGTGTGCATGCTACATGTCCACAATTGAAATGGAAAAAAGAAGACAGTGGGAGGTAAATATATATCTATTGCTGGAAAATAAGTAGATACAGAGCGAATAATAACAATAACAATGATCTGCGAGAATGAAAGGAGAGGAAGGTTGAGTCCGACAATGGGATGTCTTTTGTCCGAGCGCACGATGCGCGCGGGTAGGGGGATAAGTGACGACTTTAGCGTGTGAGAGCTTGGCTCTATATAGTCTAGAGAGAGAGAGAGAGAGAGAGAGAGAGAGAGAAGAAAGGGAGAAAGGTGGGGGCAGAACAATAGGGGTAGACACGCAGACTGTTCTTTTGCCCCCTCACTCCACTTCCTCCTCCAGTTCTACGTGTATAATATCGGGAAAAGTTTTTCCCATCGAGATTCGAGCGATCAAGGACATGCCTTTCTCTCTCTCACTCTCTCTTACTTTCTCTCTCTCTCTCTCGTTCTCCCTCAGCCTCTAGTTTGAGAAGAGAGACGCGCATTAAGTTTCTGAACTATCCAGTCGGAGAATCTCGACATATTTTCCCCCCTCTACACTAGCGAGTCAATCTACCTCACTTAGTCGTACGTATATCACCGACTTTGACTTTCCATGCGTTTGCCCGTGTTTCGTCCCAGTCTCTTTATTACTCATGATGCGCTCCTCTGTGCTACCCTCACCCTCCCTC
>UELU01106279.1:0-10276 GCA_900490025.1 Megastigmus dorsalis
ATATATATATATATATATATATATTCGACTACCGGTATTTAATTAACTTGCTTGAATATAATTGCTCCATTTTAAATTGTAACAATGACTGACATTTGGCAAGGTCATTAAATTTTATACTGTGTATAAAATCAAATTTATCTTTTACTATAAATCATTTCTTCATACATTTTAAACCATTAATTTTAAAATAAATTTTATAAATTAATCGCTTAATGCCTTATTATTACTACTTTTTATTATTTTTATCTTTTATTCTTATCAGAATTATTTAACGCTTCGTTAAAATTATACAGTTTTTATAGAGCTAGAAATCCGAAGTCATATTATTATCACTTATGATAAGTAAAGTAGTGAACAGTTGAGATAACATCATAATATTAATTTTAAGTAAATTATAATACTATCAGCTTACACCCAATATAAAACTTCCAATTTAATTCATTGATTGAATTAAATTTTAAAAAGCTATAATATAATGTTACAGTATTTAAATTTAATCGCGAATAATAACAAATGAATTTTAAAATAATTTATTCAGTTTACGCGATTGACTATATTTAAAAAGCAAATATACTGTTGGAATAAATAATTTTGGCACAATTAATAAATATTTTACGTACATATTGGCCATTCATATTAATCGAAACGATAAATTTATTCGTGTAGTTGCATGCATTGTGCAAATCACTTATCAACATCAAAATAAAAATATTGATCCAAATCAATATTAATTTACATAAGATTAATTTATGCTTTTCGCGTTTACATAAAATAATCACTACTATTTTTTCAAACAATTTAAAAACCCCACTTTTCTGTTGACATTGCTTCGCATATTCTTTTTAACCTCTTCGAAAATTTCCTTTGCTTGAATAGGAAATTTTTTTTTTTGTTCAGCTGAAATATTCGGAAAACGTAGGAAGAGACACATATGTAAAATAAGGGCACGTTTGGAATTTTCTATGTGTTCAACTTCCATATCCTTGACATACTCACAAATTTTCCTTTCAACGACACTTTCGTAGAACGAGAAAGTAGTTTAAATTAAGACATTTGTTCATTCTTAAAATTAATATTAAAAACATTTAATTTTATTTAAATTATATTGGACTTCTCAGTCGGTATAGCTATAATAGTTTTGTAGTATCTCACTTTACGTATGTTGGCATCATATTAGTTTTAAAAAACAAGAACATGACAAACGCAATATGCGTGGAATGTCCGACTAAGCGACATACCTTTACTACTTATTCGAGTGATGTATGCATGCACGCGCCGAGAGTCATGGTATAATTTCATTAGCATTAAATGCAACAACTCCTTTCAACTTTCTCGTACGTTTAGTACGCGTGCTTTAACATTGTCACAACAAAATAAATAACAAAATATTTAATTTAGCATTGATACAAGTAAATAATCTATCCAATGTATTTCGTACAAAAGTTCCAATTAAACTCACGTATAATTGTAGTACGAAACCTCACCTTTACAACAAACTACTCAATTACCGTATATACGTGTACTGCTTTCCAATCCAGATCAAATTAGCAGATTTCAAAGCCACAATCTCAACACACTTTATTGCACAGTTGAGAAGCAAAGCATTCGCTCAATCGCTTAAAGACCCAGTTGGAAGATCGAGAATGTGAGACAATCGATCGGTGCAGGAACTTGATCGAGGTACTATTTACCAGTGACTCCGATTCCTTTAAAGCGTCACTGGCCACGATCGTAGCCACAATCCGTTAAAATTAAGCGGAACGCCGATAATCCGCGGCGGTATAGCGCCGGTAGCCGCCACACTACGCGGGAGCTCGAGGGATAATCACGCCGACAGGTCGAGAAAATATCGGCTGTGTGCCCCGAAGGTTTTCGACCGGCTAAGAGAGAGAGAGAGAAAGAGCAAGAGGGAGGAGTGGTGATTCTTTAGAGAAAGGAGCGATTCCCCAAGTTATATGTGTGGCTGCGGGCGGAGGGGAAGGTGGCGGAGCAAGAGTTCCTCGAGTTAAATCGCCTGTAATCTCGGGGGCTTGCTTCGACAAATTCCACAGCCGCAACCTCTTTCTCTTTCTCTCTTGCTTTGCGCGGATGTATAGATTTCTCCACTGTTAGTGAGACTTTGGAGGAATTTAAGATCGTTAAAATCGAGTCACGTTTATTAAGGTGACGCTCGATGCTTATTTAACTTCGAAATACTTTTAGTTCTGCTCCGGGCCATTGCAATAATAGCAGTGTGCTTACGAACAATTTATTGTTCTCGTTTATTTGCAATCTATCCTTCAATTAGATCGCTTCTGATACTTGTAAACGATCGTACAGCCGTTTTTAGCTCTTTGATTGCGTATATACATTGAAATATATATCCGATTTTAAAATTTATTATTTATAATAACTTATATAATAATTTTTCTACTTTCTTTCTGTTACAGGTGAGTTAATGTGACGTCATACGGTTGCGTTGAGAAATATATTTCACTCTACTAGAGTAAGTAAACAATTGATTCAAATTGATATATTTGAATCACAGCATTTTTTGCATCGATTATCAAATAGTAATATTTCATCGTTAATCAAACGAATGATGATCATAATGACTGACAATTTATGTTTAAACTATTAAACCCTTTAAATTAATATACCTTCAAAATCTGTATGCCCTTGCGGGAAAAGCATTTGCCTAGAACTGACCAAAACGAATATAAAAACCAGTTTATGTCGATGTTTTTTCCTAACAGGGAATGTATTTGAATGTATTAAATTTAGATACAAAATTGGTTTGAAAAATGAAAATTTCAAATTTCTCCCCAATCCCCCGTCATTTCGAACATTTTTAGAGGTATCTTTCTTCTCCTAAGAAAAAAAAGCTGTTTTTCTCTCACTTAATCCTTGTCAAATTGACTTAAACATCACATCAAATGGACAAATGACAAGAGATGCCATCCGGTACTTTATTATAAATTGAGTATTTTAATACTTTTAAAGATACATTATTAAAAACCTGATCTGCTGCAATGTAATCTTAAAAATTTAAAATATTCATCAAAATGAATTATACATGAAATTATTTTTATCTTAAAATCTGTCAAAAAGACAATCATTCTTGCCCTTTGAATAATAGAACTTTCGTTTCGTTAAAAGTGAAAATAACAAAGAAGAATATGCGATTGATGAATGATTCAAAGTAAAAAGGCTACGCAGCAGTATTATATAATCCCGAATACATTTCCGTAATGACGAAAACAAGCGAAGGAAATAATAAGAAAATTCCCTCAAAGATTCGGCTGCATTCGGCAGTTGGCACAAGTCCTTGAACTTGAGAAATTATATGGTCTATAAGTCCTCTCAGTATATATACATCGGCTTTAGTCGATGCAGTTATCGCATTAGCAGACTCCATATAAATAAATCGATGTGCAGCTAAGCGTGAAAGCTGGCCCGATCAATGAACGGGGAAGCGGCAACGGGAGGGGGTCGGGGAAGGGGATGGGCGAGCGAGGAAAACTTTCACGAGCCCGTAAATCCGTGCGCTCGCGAGCTCACGTTCTTCCTACGCGAGCGAGCTTCCCCACCGGAAAGAAAGAAAAAAAACCGAAGCGGAAGAAAAAGAGCGAACGCTTCGGCACCGCGATATGGAAGAGAGATAGGATGCAGGCGCAACCGCGCCGTTTAAAAGGCTGAGGCGCGCAAACTTTGCTTCCCGCTGCAAGCCTATTATGAGCGGTTGCCCTCTTGAGCGTGTAAAACTCCCTCGTTAACGCGCGCTACTTGTATAAAGCGCGCGAGAGCGCAAATTTCGAAAACGATCCTGCGGAAGCTCTCAAACTTGCTGGCAAGAGTTGTAAAAGTGCCGTAAAACTTGGCTGATTTGCATGCCGAGTATATATATATATGTGTGTGTGTGTGTGTGTATTCACACACACACACAGAGAGAGAGAGAGAGAGAGAGGAGCACGTATATACACGAGCAAGTGGAAATGGACAGATTCGGTCAGGCATAGGTGGTATACTTACGGAAGCTCTTTAGCTCGACTATAGCTTTGCTAGGAGCTTCTGCGGCATCGTCGATTTCTTTGACTGCTGCTGCTGCTGCTGCTTTCGCGGTTCTTTACGATCCTCGGGTTTAGCGCGATTGCGATAATGATATGAAGTCAAGCATCGTACTGCTCTCGACGATAATTCAATTAGTGCTTTATGTTTTATACGCGCGATCGTCACGAATAAAGTATGAGAAAAGTTGGCGTTATATACGCTTCTCTAGACATGTGGAAAATGCGCAAAAGTTTTCCAGCTTCTGCGGCTTGGATTATCGCTAGTATTCTTACGATGTAATAAAAAGCTTTATTTAATACAAAAAGTTCGCTCGCGACACGGACACTTTTAATCTTTATTAATAAAAATGAAATCATGGCACTTTAATACGTACCCTTTAGCTTATTCATCGAGCTACATATAAACTTTTTAATCTCATCTTTTACTTTTCTCTCTCTCTTTCTCTCTCTCTCCCTCTCTCTCTCTCTCTCTCTCTCTCTCTCTCGCTTGAAGAAGTTTTATGATATAGTAGCAAAAAATGGTCACGATAAAGATATTAAAAAGTGTTTCATAAGCTTAGTAATCAAAATGCAGTCTAAAAGAGAGTGGGAACTGTATAAATTAGCAATTTCTAATGCCGAAAACATTTAAATACATTTTTTACCGTGCTCTCCTTTAGCTTTTGCGCTTTTTATAATTTTATAAATTTCAATTTTGAACACGCAGTTCCAAAACGATTTGATGCTCGAACAAGTATCAAGATATATATAATATATATATATGATGGTCTTAACAAGAATATTACGGATAGAGATAAGTTTATAATAACTTATATAATAACACATTTGACTACGTTACTCTCTTCGTATATAAGATGTCAAAGTAGAACCGTATAAGCAATCTTGCAGGGGATTCATTTCAAAGTAACTGCAACCAGACCCGGCGACACAATCACACGAAGCCAGCAATTCACTTACCGAACTCATTAAAAAGCGTGCGCGTATAACAAGGTGTGCAGAAGCAACGTTTCCCGAGTCTCCGTTATATGGGATTCGGGTAGAGAAATAAGCGGCACGAACTTTTCCGTATAAAGTTGCGCCACCTACGCTCGCCGATAAAAAAAAAGAAAAGAAAAAACCCTTGAGATATTAGCCTACTATACTCTCTTCTCTCGTATACTCGCCATATTCGGTTCACGATCCCTCGACTCTTATACACGCCAACCGCCACTTTGCCAACTGTCGCGCGCTTTTTGCTCGCTATAAGGTCTCGAGCGCCAGTTTATGGGGACTTGAGACTCCGGGGCCAATGAACCAATTTCTACATTCTTTTTTGCACTCGCTCCTCTTTACTATTCCGCCCGTATTTTAATATCGAGGTGCTCGTGAGGGATTTATACGATTCATCATACGGAAGATTCATCTCATTTGTATAATACATTATCATTTTTTTTTTTGCTTTTACACATAAACGTCGGGAATATCGTGAGCACGTGACATTGAGTAGTAGACGCGTTTAACTTTTAGGGCGTATAACGTCCGGCTTATTCTTTTATTATATCAATTTTCCCGCTACGATATATTTCTAGACACTGTTTTCGATTAGAATTCCCTCGTATTTCCATTTAATGCCGTGCATTCTATATATCTTCTAATATAAAAGCGCTTAATTGGGTTTGACTTTGCCATGTCTCTCGCCCCACTACAATATGTCTTACTAAATAAAGGATCACATTGTATAGCTCAGCCCAACGCGGTGTGTGGTGTAAAAAGGGCGCGAAACTCGCTAAAGTTTAGGTATATATCGCGCGAGTTCGAATTGCTAGAAACTCGCAAGACAAAGCGAGTCACCGGGCAGTAGCCACAACCGCGGGAATGGACGTGAACAGACATGAAGATGTATCCCTCGTTGGCCCCGTATATGTTGTCTAGACGCGCGAGTGTCTGTCTCTGTCTGTCCCGCGCGCACCGAAACGCGTATAACGATCGCCTACGCTCGCGGCTCTAGAATACTTGTGTCGACGCCTATACATCCACTGCACACACACACACACACACACAATGGACAACTCGAATTCTTCTTCCTCTCATTCAAGATGCCGCTGTGTTATTCTATCTGCCTGACTTGTTCGATCTTTTTGCTCTTGCGGTTATCGCCCCTGCTCGTCCTTGACTTTTTTTCCCGCCATTCTTGCGCACCTCATGTTTTTATTCCTCTAATCAAACTGATCCGTCCCTTCTCTGCTTTTTCACTTTTTACTCTACTATATATCTTTCGTTTTCTTGTACCTCCGCAAAAAAGCAAATCTTTTTGCCTCTCTCTCTCTCTCTCTCTCTTTGCATTGATGAATTTCCTCGTAAAGCGCGTCATCCGAAATTCAATCACACGCTCGATGTCGCTCGTTCTTTCTCCTTTTTCATGCATTACCGGCAACTTAACGAAGTGCAATTTCTCAAGCGAGCAAGTAAAAACCCTCGACTATATATACGCGCTTGAGTTTATTCCGATTGGCCAATCACTCGCGTGGATTCGGGCACGGCAAGAGGAAGATCATTCGATCAAATTTTTCGCTTACTTTACTCATCGAGCCACTCATTCTCCCCCAGTTCGATGCGTTCCTCGATTCAGTCATATCCTCTTTTTATACTCGCCGACTCACTTCATTAAATCTTTGATTATATTTCTCGCCCCGAAACATCTTTTTTTTTTCCTCCCAACCCTATCTCGATCTCTCTTCCTCCACGACGTATCTCAATGCTCTTGCCGTACGCCTATCGAATTCCTCTTATTTAATTTCCCTTTATACGTATTCGTCCTGCAACAATGTGTGGCGCGCAGGTGGCCTCATCCTCTGGACCTCTTTTATCGTCTCTCACGTACTTCAGCTCTTTGTCAGAGTCCTCGTATCAGTTTGTTACGTGTTTACTCCTTTCTCACTCGTCGCTGTTTCTCTATTTGTTCCTTTCTTTCTTTCACTCTCTCTCTCTCTCTCTCGCTCTCTCACTCTGTGGCTCGTCGTTGTCCTTTCCCTACAAGTTTCGTGGCTTTGTCCCTTTGTCACGGCACCCGCCGTAACCAAATAACGGGAGAAGCTACGAGGTAAGAGCAGCAAAAAAAACAGGGAAACAGAAGGCAAGAGCAATAGGAAGAGATGCAGAGAGGGAGAGAGAGAGAGAGAGATAGTAGCAGGCAGCAAACACCCACGCGCTTTCCCACTCGAGGTCCACCGCGATACCGCACAACCCCTCCAGCGAGCTAAAGGACTGTACTCTCCAGTCGCTTGACTTCCCGACGCTCGGTAAGATTGAGGTATAATACGCGGGATGTGTGCGCGAAACTATTGGTATATCGATGTATATATGCTTTTTTTTTTCATAACTAGTCACTCTGATTAATCGTTCAAAAATATGTCATTGCACGAGGAGAGAGAAACTCAAAGGTAACATGTGTACACACATACATGCATGATGTTTTTAAATTAAAACCATTAAACAAAGGGTAAATATGAAATGGTAGCACGGGTATGACAAAGAAACAACTTTTGTGGACGAAAGCTATCTAGTTGCATTAACAAGAGGTACTATATAATACACGAGACAAGCGATGATGAATGCTTAACCGCAGAGCTGGATTCTCCCAATGTATTATACCGTATACGTATATTACATTTTCCGCCCTCTTTTCGTGGCACTCCGCAGAGCGTTAGAAAACGGTAAAGTGAGAGAGAGAAGAGAGCGCACGCGCATCCGAAGTCGTTTCCTCTATCTCTATACTTTCTCCCTCGTGGCAGCGCTTGCAACCCACCCTTCGGCCCGTAAGAAGGAGGGAGAAAGAGAGAGAGAGAGAGAGGGAGAAAGCGGTCGCCCGGTCGATCCTCGCACGCGCAAGAGGAGAGAAGGGCATGTACGCGGCGAGAGAGAGAGCCCCGTCTCTCTCTCTCTCTCTCTCTCTCTCTCTCGACACACTCGACGTCGGCGCGCGGCTCGTCGCCGAGTAGCGCTTCGCGGCTGGAGTAGTAGTGCGCGAGAGACGCTCTCGAGCGGAGCGGACTCGTTGTGGTCCCTGCGCACTCCCCGTCGCCGCACATCCTCCCGACTCTTCCAGCTCCCTTTTCTTTCTTGCTTTCCGTCTCTTCTCTCTCTCTCTCTCTCCTTTACACTTGTCTTCTCTCCTCTCTCGTTTGGCCCGAGTGCGCGCGAGTCAGCGACAGGCCGGCCGGCTGCAACTAAAACGAGAGACAGCGAGGGAGAGAGAGAGAAATAGCCGAGCAAGCTCCGCGGTATAGTGAAAGCAGCAGCCGGTCTGCTGCTGCCGCGGCGGCGGCGGCTCGAGTGTATATACATATATATATCCCGGGTGAAGATGAGCGGCGTCGGCTTCCTGACCGCGGTCAAGACCTTCGGGCCGTCGGCTCGGCGGCGACGGCGCTGCGAGAAGCAGCAGCGAGTGCTCGAGCTGCCGGGCTACACCTGCCACCAGCATCAGCAGCAGCACCTGCAGCAGCAACAGCTCCTGCAGCAACAGCAGCAGCAGCACCAGCCGGACGTGGTGCCGAGCTGGGACGCCGCGCCGCCTATCACTCCGCCGGCCGCCTTTCTCCCGCCCGGATACAAGAAGGGCTTCATCCCAGGTGAGGCTCGGCCCGCGAGTGCAGCCTACGTAGTGCGCACCTCGGATTTGGGGCCGGACCACCAAAGCGGCGATTTGGCCCACGACGGCGGCTCTTTTTCCATTTTCCCTCTTTATGGTCGGCGCGTGGCGGCGGTCGCCTACTGCTCCCTCTCTTGGATCGGTGAAAATTGTATGTAATGTACAAGTGATTGTGCGCGAGGCGAATCCAATGACTGTGCAACTTTTCGAAAGTACCTTTGCCGCCATTGAAATGTCCTTTTGATGATACTTTAATCTATAAAGATACTCGGATCTGTTCTGGTTGATTCAAGGTCATCCACTTGATTGATTAACGAGAAGGCAGAGCTTCTCTTATTGTAATTAACCAGTCAAAGATGATCGATGAAATTGGCGAGTGGAATTTTCATTGATCCAAAATTGGAGAACGTATCGTGAGATCCCTTGCACGTCTTATTCCTTTTTCATTTGCCTTCTCTCTGTGTTGTTTTAGCAATTGCTGCGAACAGCTGTGCGAGGATAACAGGAGCATGATAGTCCTCTTGTAAAATTTAATTAATCATTTCAATAATAGGCTTGAATCATCACCGAAACTAAGAAAACACTGCAGAAAATATCAATTTGACCATGCTCAAACTTAACACGAAGAAATTATTGTTTGATTCTGTAGTGTGAAAAATATCTATTTGTGTCTGACCACATTTGTCTGTTCTACTGCATGTGCCAATATACTCCCATAAGAGGATTAATTTACATTTAGTCAAATTATTAAGTGTTAGATATAGTTTTACGTTTACATATTTTTATAAGTTCAGCAATGCAATCAAACTTTAAAAGCATAAAATAACTTCATTAAAAGATTTAACTTAAAAGTCTGAGTGACTAATTCGTATCTTGTAATATTTATCAAATACACAAATGCGAGAATAAAGTAAATATTTAAAGTGTTGCTGGATTTATTACTTCATTTATTACAATAATCAATTAATGCACTCGCTTAAAGTTATGCATTAAATTATTAATGCTTAAAAAATTAATAGTTTACGAATTCTTATTCAATTGATTAGCCCAAATATTCTTTTATTATTTATTTGTACAAGGACTTCATTATGTAAAACAAACATAGAACATTTGTCTTTACTGCATTGATAACTACTTTTAACAAATAATCAATATCTATATACTATGCAACCGGAAATCGAATCATTAATTAAAAGATGAATTATTAAGATCTGCAACTTGAAAAGCTCACACCATCATAAAATAAGAAATTTTTAGTTGCTAGATGCACTTTTTACGATGTCGTAAAAACGAGAAAATATAGCTTTGCCAAATTTATGGACTTTAAAATGCGCGCTACAGAAATATTGCATAAGTTACGGCAAAAATATATTTCATAATGTGTTACATGCTGATATTTTTTATTCAATCATTCTTTAATTAATAGTAGCTTTGAAAAAGGAACTTTCTACTTTTATAACGTACAAGTTATGAAACTTTTTAGAATCCAAGCGTGGCTATAATTAATCAAGAAATAATTATGATTTATTAAGTGAAATATGAAATGAAATGAGAATCAACTTTTAATTGTCCATTCCATTAACTACTTTCATTG